>JANAVB010005948.1:0-43613 GCA_029216955.1 Iris pallida
ATATATATATATATTATTATATATATATATAATATATATAATGTGTTTAAGAGGATCACTTATTTTAAATGCATAAGAAAATATACTTGAAGCCTCAACTAACTGAACATTCAGAATAAATACAAAATGAGAGATAAAGCAAATGGAAATAAAATGGAAAATTCCATTTACTAGCAACATTCAAAAAATTTGACGTAAGAAAATTTACGTCAAGAAGGCTATATACTCCTAAATTCAGAAATTAAGCTAAGAAAATTGAGATTGAATCCCAAGCTTTTTGTTCTAAACATGCATAAATTGTTCTAAGAATTTTAAGGTGAAAATTTAAAGGAGAAGGGGGAACTTGCCTTGGGAAAATAGACTTGGGTTTGGAATTGGGGGATTAGGGCTTGAGCCTTCTTCTCCTATTCCACCTTCTCATGCTCAATCTTTTCTTCTTCATTCCTTTTTTTCTTCTTCTCTTCCCCCCTTTTTTTGAAGACTAAGGGGTTAGGGTTTGGTGATGGTAGTGGTGATGATGGAGATGGAGATGATTGGTGTTGGAGGTGGAAATGAAGAAAAGAAAGGAGGATGAAGAAGTGGTGGAGGGTGGTGGCCGACGGCAGGCGGGCGCGGCGGCGTAGGCGTGCGGCGGGGCTGTCGCAGCAACAGCAGCAACTAGCAGCAATAGCAACAGTGGTAGCAGCAGTAGAAATAGCAGAGGAAGGAGGAGGAAGAGGAGAGTGGTGGAGAGAGATGGAGAGGCCTAGGGTGAGAGTGAGAGAGGAAGAGATTATATAGAGAGAGAGAGAGGAGGAGAGATTTCGAGAGAGGGAGAGAGGGTTGGAGAGAGAGATATGACCGAGAGGGAGAGAGATCGAGAGAGAGAGAGAAGAAGTTTCGAGAGAGAGAGGGGGAGAGATGAGCTGTGGGGGAGGGTTAGATATAATAATAATATAATACTATAATAATAATAATAATAATATATGAATAAAAATTCACCCTCAAAAATCAATAAAATTTTAATAATACCCAAAAATTATTTTCCAAAAATACAGTCAACCTATTTCAAATAAATTAGGGATTTGACAAAACATTTTCAGTCATTTAAATTATGAAGCCTGATTTAGTTTCTTATAAATATATTCTCTAAAGCGTTCATTTGAACCGAATTTAGTTTCTTTTAAAAAATATTGTCTAGAAATTGCGTTCATTTGAAACCTAATTTAGTTTCTTTAAAAAAATCGGTCATTTAAAATTTTGATATTATCTAAAATATTTTGAGGCATATTGTAAATCTTTTAAATTTTCAATGTTCTTTTAAAAAAAATTGTTTCATAAATTTGAGAAGCCAACTTTTTTTAAAATTTTTGGTCATTTAAAATTTTGACATTCCGTAAAAATTTGAAACATAATTTAAATTTATTAAATTTTGGGTATTCTCTACAAAATTATTTTCTTTAAAAAGAATCAGTCATTTATATTTTGAAGCATAATTTAGTTTCTTTAAAAAAAAATTCTCTAAAAATATTCTGGTCATTTGAAACCTAATTTAGTTTCTTTGTAAAAAATCGGTCATTTAATTTTTCGTTATTCTCTAAATTAAATGAGCGTAGATTTTTTTTTTTCTTCTTCTTCTCAATTTCTCCCTCTTGTATATTAATATAGCATTCAAGATTAGGAAGATTTGGAGTTTCTATTTGTCATGTAGAGATTTGATCTAAACCTTAGTCTTAATCTAATGGTATGGCTAAATCCAAAGAGTCTTTCCTACTTTCTATGTTATGATTCGATAGATTTTTTTTTGTTTGATTTGATACTCCACTTCATGAATGAAGCATCTCATACTATATAACTCTATATAAAATATTCTATATAACTCTATATAAAGAAGTATAGGATTCCTTCGGTTCGGTCAATGATTGGTCCGACCTGAAAAAGGGGGTAAACCCCATTTCATTTCTTTTTTATTCATTGCTTCGTTTATCGTTCAGATAAAATATGCCTATAACTATCTCACACTAAGTCAGAAAATGCAAAAAGGGATAAAAAAGTTCTTTTTTATAAGAATTCGATTCGGGGTACGAATCCCCTCATCACATGATTCAAGAAAATGCCTTGAATCTATGTCGATATTGGATTCGTAAATCAAGCGAGTCTTGTTCTGATGGGTCAGATCAGTCAAAGTAAACAAAGCAAGGGGGATCAATCTTTAAACAATTCACTGCATTTTCTCAAAAAGGAGGAGATAGGGATGATAATGGAGGTGGAAAAAATAGGGGGTGAATCCGATCCCACATCATATATATATATATATATATATATATATATATATATATATATATATATATATATATATATATATATAGTTGATTGGTGGGTGAGAGACTAGATCTCGAGACATTGTAATCTTGTACAATTTATTTATCAATAAAATTACCCTTTCCTTCAAAATATATATATATATATATATATATATATATATATATATATATATATATATATATATATATATATATATATAGGAAGCGGATCAAAAGCCCCCCTTAGAAAACCTTCTAAAAAATCCCTCACACTAATTCGTAATTTAATGTTATATTAAGTTTAATGTATTATTAATGTTAATATTAACATCAAATACAAAAATTACCATTAAATTTAATATTAAAATTAATATTAACATTAATATTAACATTAAAATTAATATAAAAATTTAAAAAAATTAATATTAACATTAACATTAATATTACGGATTAGAGTGAGGGGATTTTTTAGAGGGTTTTCCAAGGGAGACTTTGATTATATATATATATATATATATATATTCCACATGGTGAGGTCTTTGGTGTTAGCTAGGGACGAGCGTTTGGTGTATTCGGATTCAACTGAATCGAAATAGTCAACAGAACAAACCAAAATTCTTAAAATCCAAAATCGAACCGAAATTAGTCAAAATCGAAACCGAACCGAATAACGATTCGGTTAATTCAATTTGTTCGGTTGGACTATTTTTATTGTATAATGGGTAGAACACAAGTTGAACTCGTGGTTAATTGATATTAAAAATTACAATTTTTATACACACACTTGTTGTATATGCGTTCAAAGTTAGACTAATTGTTAAATTACCAAAATTTGATTTTAAAACACATGAATAGAATTGGTGATTTCAAAATATACACATTTTTATCACAAAATATGCATAGAATTGAGGATATTTATATAACTGTACAAGTCTATCTTATTTGATTTTGGATTTTGGATCGAAACCGAAATTCAAAACCGAAATCGAACCGCACCGAATTAATTTTTTTTTTAGTATTTTCAATTTTCAAACTAATCCGAATATCTTATTCAGTTCGATTCAGTTTTCGCTCCAAAACCGAATAATGCTCACCCCTAAATTGGTATTCGAAGGAGATTCTGAGATATATGGAACAATAAGTAAGTACTACTCCGACCAGATCCATACTTCCGTCTTGCTATCACTCTTCATTCCCGTTCTTCTAGCTCCTCATCCTCTCCCCTTAGGGTCTACTTGGTACGGTTTTTTTTATTAGTTTTGGGGTGTTTTTGAACCGACCGTTTATGAAAACTCATGCTTGTTATTTTTTTTTTTGAGGCACTGGTCTTGGTCGGCTCAAAAATCCCCTAAAATCGGTGTAATGTAATTTGGGTGGCTTTATAAACACGTCAAATCGATGGGTTTTGAGTGACTTTATTATTTTATTCCATTTATATCCTCACAAAAAATATAGAATTATAACTACTGTTACCATTTCCTATTTAATTTTATTCGTGTAAAAAAATTTCAGAACCGCTCGTTATACCAAGCATGTATTGGACTGGTTTAAAAGCTGCTACTTAAAAACCATCCAAAATCGGACCCCTCGTAACCGCTCATAACCGGTAATCTAAAAATTCCTCATAACCGCTACCCCTATAATTGCCAAGCAGACTCTTAGGGGTGCAACTTGGGCGGCCTAAATCCGAACCCGGTCAGGTAACCCGTTAGTGGGTTGGATTAGGGTCGAAGATACTCGGGTTCGGGTTTGGATTAAAATATTTGAACCCGATCAAAAATCAGGGTTGAACTCGAATTCATGTGTCGAGTTATATATATATATATATATATATATATATATAAAATAAAATGTTCGAATTCTAAAAAATTTCGTCCAAATTCTTGAACTTCTCATCCTAAATTTTATTTCAGTTTATTTTTTTAATAATCAAGACTTTACTGCTGTGTTTAATATTTTTTTGTTTAAAATTATTTTAAATATTATATTATAGTCTGATAAACTAGATGGTTCCGACCCAATCCAAGTATAATTTGATCCTCTGAACTTGGCCTTAGACTTCGTATGTTGAACTCAAGATCGGATCTGACTCGGACTAGGACTAACTTATAATTTATGGTGTCGACCTCAAGTCCCCACCGAACCTGTCGGGGTTCCACACCTATCTCCTCTCCCCACGACTTATATTATCCTTTTTCTGAGTACATCTACTATGAGAATTCTGACTCCCTTCCTCGCAGGTACGACTCCCTTCCTCTCCCTCCCTCTTTTTATTCCGCGGCTGTCTTCCTCCTCCTCCCATGACCCCGCCGCCGCGACCGAGGACCTCCGCCGCGCCTTCTTGGTGTTCGACCTCGACGGCAGCGGCTCCATCTCCGCCGAGGAGCTGGCGAGGGTGATGCGGGGGGCTCGGGGAGGGGGCGTCGGTGGCGCAGTGCAGGAGGATGGAGCGGGACGATGACTGTTATGATGATATAATTGCAGTTTATTTGAATGATTTAGTGGATCTGTACTGCACTTATTTGAGAATTTAGTAATCTGAACTTGGATTATGGATAACCTATTATAATAGGTATGCCCTTATTGACCCTCATAAAATGTCGTCCTGCACATCTCTTTAATTTTCTATCATTCAAATTTTAAATTTGTTCCTGCATTAACATTATTGACAATCCTAAAAATATCATTATACACTATCTTTAATTTTATATCATTCAAATTTTAAATATGTTCTTGCATTAACATTATTGACACTCCTAAAATGTCATCCTGCACTCCTCCCTCCACGTATGCACAAATTAGTGTCAAATTTAATGCAGGACTAGATTTGGAATTTGAATGATAGAAAATTAAAGAACAGTGCAAGATGACATTTTAGGAGTGTGGTTAGATGCATTTTTTTGTTCATCAGATTTTTTGGTGCATGAAATAATTCTACAATTATTGAGGGGTGAAATTATTGGTTGTTCTTGTATTTCTACAATTTTTGTTAACTATTTTTCAAACACATTCTACAATTTTCCAATAAAATTTACCAAACGGAATCTTTAACTTTTATTTCTTCAAATCATTTCGCAGATGAAAGTAATCAAATACAAAGTAGAAATCTGTAGAACTAGTTGAAAATTATTTTAAAATCCAAATTTCTGAAAACATATCCAATTTCAGTGCTATGATTATAGGAGCTGCAAATTATCGAGACTTTTTTGCGGAATTATGAAGAAAGGTTTCACCTTTCGTTGTTTCTATTGAAGATGCGTCCAAATTGGTCTAGGGTTTTTGATTTGGGGATTTTAGTCAAATTGGGATGAACTAGTTTTGATTGGATGGGTGTCTTACTACTTTCTTAGAATGGGTTTGATGTTGTTGATAATTAACAAAAGTTTATGATGTCAGAAGCTGCTTTTGTAACTTGGCTTTGTGAGCTGGTTCTACGAGTTGCAGATCGATGCAATTATGGAAAAGATGTTCTTTTGTTTGGTAAAAAACCATGTTTTTCAAATATGAAATGTTGAAAATGACCAATTTAACATGTATCAATATAAATACTTATTTGCACTTAAAAATGTTATGGACTTTCCCCATGTTCACTTTAATAGCATGAACTTTTTTTTTGTTCACATGAATACCTTATGTATGTATATCAGCTCCATGAAATTGTCAGCAAAAAGGTAAATTCAAGGTTATACCCTCGTAATTTTTCCCTCTTATCTCCCTCCCACCCACCCACCTACCTCAAGGTTGGTGGAGGATGGGTCATGGGGAGACCCCCATAGGGGGTCGGGCCAATAGGAAGGGAAGGGAAGGGAGGGGAGGAAGAAGTTTGTGTTGGGTACTTAGGGTTTAGGAATGAGGAACAAAAGGGGTGGTGGTGGTTTAGGGCGTAGGTTAGAGTTTAGTGAGGAGGACGAAGGTGGTGGTTAGGGTTATGGTTAGGGATGCAATTCTTTTAACTTTTATAGGTACAATTATCATAAACTTGTTAAGATCGACAATGGACTAACAAAGGGCAACATAGTGAAATTACATAAAAAGTTCAAAGTAACATTGTGCCAAAATATTATAGTGAAATGAACACAGGACAAAGTTCAAAGTATTTAACTCAAAACTAGCCTAGTTTAAGTGTGATGGTTTGACGACAATTTTGTAAAAACTGCATGATAACATGGGTAGCTTTTGAAAGTAACCCCTTAATTGCTTTCCAGAACCACCCCATGGAAAGCAACATAATATTTTTTTTAATTATTTCTTACCAAACAGAATTATGTGCTGCTTTTCAAAACAGTAAGTAGAAGGAGGTTTGATAAGTTGTACTAAACTTAGTCAATTTGGGATTATCATGATCTTACATGAATTTTGTGAATTTGTGATTCTGTTCAATTAGGTCACCAGAGGGTGGCCTAGTTGGTGGGGTTGTTGAAGGATAACGGGGAGGTCCAGGTTTTGAGGCAGGGCTATAAAATCCAAAATTAAAAGTAAAAAGAGAGAGTAATTCGATTAAATTCTCAAGCCATTGACAAACAAAAGATCTTAATTCATTATTTAGGAAGAGAGTTGCTCGTGAATTAGAAACCAATCTTGAAAAGCGTCTCTCATTATGTCCTAAAGTCTATCATGAGAAGCCTCTTTGTAAGTTCTCAATTACAAATCTAAAAGCATCCTTCGGTATCTCCTAGAGACTAACATGAGAAGCCTCCTTGTAAGTCCTCAACTACATTGATGATTTAGGTAATGTTCCTATAGATCATGATGCCGGCTTGTGTATGCAAATATGAGAATATCCCGTCATCAATGTTATGCTTATTTGATAGTTGATCCATATCGGATTCATTTCTTAGATTACCTTGTTCTGGTTCGGAAAAGCATCAAGTCTGATTTTAGCAATTTGGTTCACAAGCTTCTTCTTTTTCTCGGCTTGAGTAGTCTCCTTTTAGAGATGTTGCATGTTGCTTAATTATGTTTAGCATTACAGATAAGATTATGTTGACTATCACTTTAGATGTATTTACTGTCAAGGGGTTCAAAAGTTGGAGTTAGGCTAATAATGAAAAAGAACTATGTTTATCTAAGTTATATTAGAGAGGATCTTTGTTTACCACATAATAATGTTCTCAATTCTTATGCTGGCTTAATGAGATTATGCAGCTGACGCTAAACAACATTTTGAGCAAATTGAAAAAAAAAACTAGGATAAGGGTCAAGGGTTATATTGATGTTGTTCGTTGGCTATTTTCAAGAGAGTGCTTTTAGAGGCCACAATGAGAATTATGAATTCAAAAGTCATGAATGTTCCCTTGAGATATTAGGGTTTTGGCTTCTTATAATGATAAAACTTGCAAATTGTTGTTGACTCAATTTTGTATTGATGAGGCACGTGATAAGTGCAAAATGGAATAAATGACTTTTATTTTAATATTTATTGACAAAGATGGTTTCATAAAGGTGCGTTGAACACAAATGCCTCTTCACGTCTCACTTCTTTATCTATGTCTTTTATTATTGGTTAAACAAAATGTTTCAAAATGCTATTAATTCTTGCCCAGAAATTGGAAATCCCATTGTGTTAGTTCGTGTACCTTTTGTCCTCGGATGTCAATTTGTAGGATCAACATATGTTGGGAAATCCAACTATATTCAAGGGCGGGGAGACATTCTTAAGCTTCTTGGAGCGTCGACATATGGAGCGACGAAGACTGGAGTATCAATCGATGCAACCAGGTTTGAATCAGAGCACAAGCAACCACTCCGACATACTGGCAGTATGCCACAAATTGCAGAAAATCATACATCAGCTTTGTGGAGAAAATTTGATGCTTACAAAGCATACAGTCGACATAGTCGACGGTATGGTTGGGATTTGGTGCATCTTTGGTTATTTTTAGCGCGTTTTGGGCTATCGGATTCGTTTGGACGACCATGATTCGGACTGGAGCTAATTTAGGATTTTTTTTTTTAATCGTAAATTAAGGCTTCTTAGCCTATCTAAGGGGGCTAATGGGGTCTATTCTCGTGTGTCCTCTTTGAGGAGATTCAAGGAGGCAATCCACCAACTCTATGAAGGGATTCATACTCGTTCGTAGGGCTCACTCTTGGTAAGACAAAAGGAGGTTCTAATCGGGTTTGTGTCAACTACGTTAGGAGATTGTCACCGTTGGACAGTAGACAACCGGTTGTTAGGTGAGAGACTAGTTAGGGTTGGGGTTTTGTGATCTTGTACTTCTTGAGATTTGTAAGGGACTGATTCTTAGGACAAAAAATTGGTACATAGTGTCAATCTTGTATTACTGAATATTGTGATTTGAATCTGTCTTAAGTGACAAAGTCACCATAAACGCTTGAGTTCATCTGTCTTGGTTCTCCTGGTAGGTGTCATTGTGTCTATAATGTGTGTGAGATAGGTGGCTGACGTTGAACTATCCATTGCACACGTCTCTATTGGGTCCGATTTCTATCAAAGTGGTATAAGAGCTCTCGAGAGGACGAACGTTAGACATGTCTATGGAGAAGATCAACACATGTATGATTATCCTTATAGGGGAATTGGGCAACCTGGAAGCTAAGGATAGAGGATTTATTTTGGTGCAATAATCTGCATAGTTTGTTAGAGGGCGACAGCCCCAAGCCAGTGGACAAGTATCTGATGACTGGAAAATGACCGAACGAAAGACTATTGGATTCATCCTCGAACTTTGGAAGACTCGGTGTTTCATCATGTCGCTATAGAGAGTTCTGTAAAGGCGTTATTGGAGATGCTGCACTCATTGTACTAATTGATAACGGCTGGGAATAAGACTTCTTTTGTTGGCCAACTCGACAACTCAAAGTACACAGGGGACGCCTCGATGATGCAATATTTGAACAAAGTTCAGGATATCGTCAATCAATTATCGGCGATAAAGATGGTGATTAAGGATGAGCTTCATGTCCTACTACTATTTTGAGTTCTCTGACAGAGAATTGGAAGACATTGGTGGTATTTGTGAGTAACTCTGCATCTGATGGAATTGTTAGATGGAGTTGGTAAAAAACTTGTTGAATGAGAAGTCCGGCATAAGCAATATGAATCGCCGTAGGAGTCCTCCCTGGCTCCTTCCGATAGGAAGGGAACTCTCGGGTCATGATCGAGAACATAAGGGAGTTTTCGATATTGTACGAAGGTAGATCACAAGAACGACCGTCATTACTATGACGAGCTATGTTGTACTGGACGCTAGGCGAGGCGAGGCGAGGCGAGGCGAGGCGACAGGCCACCCGCCTCGCCTAGGTGAACGTCCAGGATCCGCTGCTCTTGAATATTTTTTTTTTGCATTTATGTATAAACAAATATGTAGTGTAACTAATAAGCAATAAACATTGACCAATAAGCATAAAAGTAATATAAGAAGCAAAAAATATGAAATAACCAATGTTCAACATCAAGTAAAGATAGTAAGCAAAATTGGACGGCCCTAGGCGGGTCTTTTTTTTCCCTATGTGCGACCCTAGGCGGACGCCTAGGCGCGCTTAGGCGAGCATCACCTCATCCAGGGGAATTTTCTCCGGGTCGAGTCGAGTCCTCTCCAAACTGCACGCCTAGGCCACTTAGGCGCGCCTAGGCGTCGTCTGTGACAACATAGATGACGAGAGGGGTCATTATAAGCAAAACTTCAAGAAGCTCAGAGATGAGATTGCTAAGGTCAAGGAAGCTCATAATGATCTTTTAGCAGTAGGAGATCTCATCATCGCAACGACCGTAGTTATGGAACCTTGGGCATGTATCATAATGACGATTGGATTTTAAATACGGGAGCGTCTTGTCATGCCACTCCATAGAGGAGGATCTTTATGATATGCCAAGGGACAAATTTGGTCGTGTGAAGATGGATGACAAGGAGACAACTGTAGTTGTGGGTATTGGCCACGTTCACTTGACAACGAAGCTCGCCAAGAAGTTCATTCTCTAGGGGGTTCTTCATGTACCAAATTTGTACTACAATTTGGTATCGGGCGGGAAGCTGGCCCTGGCAAGTTGTTGTCACGGTATGTTTGGGGACAAATACAACTCATGAAGGATTTCTGACTATTGGTTTAAGGAGATTTATGATGTAGTATGTACATGCTTAAGCCGTTGAGATATACGTGCAGTTACGGGAATCATATAAATGGCTCGAGGGGAATTTAACATGGAATTGTGGATTATCTGGAACTTGTTGGCAAGGGTCTTCAAGAAGATTTGAGGTATTTAGAGGATTTGGTTCGTCGGAACAAAACGAAGGATAATGGTGTATCAAAACTTGAGGTCTAGTCAAAGTTGGTCGATCTCCAGGTGGGAATTGTTCTACGGATCCAGTTTTGGTGTCATGAGAACTACCAAAATTCAACGGAGCGATGTCAGTCTCAACCATTCGAAGTAGATCAAGGGTGCAATTGACTCAAGATGCAGTGTGTACATTTGCATAATTCAGGGCGAGTTGTGGGCCATCTACGACATGAACAGTGCATGTTGTTCTGCTCACGGATGCAGGTGTACGGGAGAGCTTCAGTGTCGAACAAGAATGTGGGCAGGTTCAAGAGCTTGAATTTCGAGAAAATCACATCGTCCACTTGGGATGCACAACCAAGAGTGAGAAAGCTTGACGCAATAGAAGCACGTTCTGATAGAAGACATAAGTCGGAGATAAGCAGCTCAGACTTACGGTGAGACTGATGTCACGCACCGCTCTCGTAGGAGCGATCGTCCTCGCTAAGGCGTGATGCCGCACGAGCCTAGATTGTGCTCGTGCAAGGCGGGTTTCATAACGGCCGATTTCAGCGGATGCAACGGGATCGTCGCACAGAAGTCCCATGCAGAGACATTGAATAATAGCAGCGAAAATTTAGAACAAAACACAAGTCATTTAAAAGATGCATTTTATTGATGTTGAAACAAAGGTTACAATAGGACGCAAGGCCAAGAGTACAATCACTCAAGCTCATTCATCTCATATTACAAGTCACTCAGCTCTCTCTCATCTCTCAATGCAGGTCTTGGGCCAGCGGATGCTTCAGAAGGTGACGTCCATACATTATGTCCCGTATAAGTCTTGACTCCACGCGGCCACACGCTTCGAACCGCTAAGGAACTCCATGCCTCGACGCATCCAAGCGAGCTTCGCGCCACGAGCTTCTACCTGTGCCTGCACATAAAAACTATGTGGGCGTCAGTACTCAACTGTACTGGTGGAATGAGCTCCTCGCCCACCCATACGAAAACAACACGTTTGATTTACTTTGTGCAACATAACCCTTTTCGATTGTCTTTCTAATCTTTCCTTAGGATTATTTTAGGACAGACACCTTGGCCTATTTTGTGTCTTAAGACCATCCCGTGCTTGCATCAACGTTAACCTATCAAGTCGTGCTTGCCTTTCGGCCCGAAATCAAAGACGCAACTACTCGGTGAGACTCCATTTCCATGTGACCGTGCTACAAATCCTTTGTGCCGTGCCTCGTAACTCAGTGTGACTCAACCATATCGCCGCCTCGCGGCCCTTACTACTTTGATCACCAACTGACCCAATCGAGACTTGTGAACTTAGTGTCACTCAACCAAATTTTCCTTGCGGCGGTTTTCTGACTTAAACTCCAACAACTCAAACCAACTTATGCAACTTATATGCCGACAACTTATGACTTGATGTTACATCACATGCCGAAGCACGGTGTTTTCGTTGCAGCCAAATCTTAGGCCCAGTCATTATCTTCTACATTGTCTTCTGATCGTGCACGCTTTCGACTCGACTCATTGATATAGTGAACACAATACTCGACTCAAATCCAAAGACATACACGCGGATTGCCGCCCATGCCGACTCATCTATATGAACTAGTCACTAGCGCCCAGCGCTATAATGGACTCCCTTTTAGCTTTTGATTAGACGGACGCTCCTTGCCAGCGCGAGTAGCGAGCTCCGCTGCAAATCCCCGCCTAACCCGTGCGGTCATCCAGCACAGCTACGAAGTCTACCATCGAATCGGTTCCCATGGGCCGTCTGGGTCGCCGTTCGAAAAACTGTTTATTTTACCTTGTACAAGTTGTCCAATGACCATGCAAGACTCGACTCGAACTGACGTCTCACACAGTCAATCTACTTCTAGTGTTACCATCTCTTTCAGGGCCAAGTTCAATACTTCTCACATTTGAGACCTTGCCTCGACGACCCAGTCGCGAGCATTCTTCTTTCTTGTCCTATCATTTCATTCAACTCACGCACAACTATTTGAAACACTTCTCCAAACTCAATGATTCAACCGTGGCCTGTGCCTTAAAATACTAAGTCCGTGACATCGTGTCTTAGACCAACTTGAACTCTATGTGACACCACCACCCGAGTCATATTCTATATGATGGGCCTTGAGACCGTAAGACTATGTGGTTATACTCCGCCGTAGAACTCATGGGACCGTGCTTGTTACTACTCTGATAGCCTAACATAACTTTGCCTAATTTAGCTTTGCAACAACTTGACGAGCAAGGGCTGCGTCAAGCTTTGCCTTGATGGAACGTGCCGCGCACGTGTCCGGCTTTGAATGACTAAGTTATTTGGGCGCCCAGACTTACGCCAGCAGTCGTGCGACGCAACTTAACTCTTAGGACGGGTCAAGGCTTGCCAAGCCTTAGACGATGGGATCGTGCATGCTTTATGAAGCCTTTATGTGGACAACGCCTATGACTTAGGCTAACTCTTAACTTTGTGGCTAAGACTAACTTTTCCTTCTCCCAAGCCATGGGACGAAGGACCGAGTGTCATTTTCAAAGCACACCGTGCACCAACTCTATGCCGACCGTTGGACCTTTCCATATTCTAACTCAATTCGACCCGTCGGGATTATTCCCTTATCTATGTGGATTCGTCTTTTTTATTATCAAGCCTACTTGTGCAAGTTGAAAAAATGCGATTTATTATGTGAAGGCTAAGATGAGGCAAGTTCACCGAAACTACCCCACCTGAGCGAGCGGTCGTCTCGACCGAGCGATGTCTTCGAGCAGCCGCTGCAAGGCTAAGTCCGAACGCCGTTGGCGTTCCGATTCCTCCGATTGACTGAGCGGGACGGGACACTACATCATACACCACTCAGAAAAAGTTTCGTCCTCGAAACTAACTGAGTACTTACTCATTGACTTATCACTCGAACGTTCAACGACTCTCGCACACATTTCTCCTATGCATTTCCCAAATCCGAGCCACGCTCGTGCTACTATCGATCTTTCCTTCATTACGATTTCAAAATCCTCGACACTTTTTCATTTCTCAAGTCTTATTTGAATTCAACGCATCACTTGGTTGGATCGTGCACATATTTTAGGCGTCCCCAAAATACATGTATTTCAGCTAAGCCTTGTGATAGCGAATTTCGCCATCACTACGCGAGTCGGATCGTGCACATATTCAAGCGTCCTTGATATACATGCATGTCAACCGAGCCTCGTGAGCGGTGCCTCCACGATTCCTATCGCTCCGTACCGGGACGTCTGCCTAACCGCTAGGCTATGTCTTTAGGCTAAGGTCTTCCGTCAGTATTGGAATCATAGTTTTCAAACAATAATATCAACACTGACCCCATCCTAAGGTCAAACCAAGTTAATAATACGGGGTTTTCTACCCAAGCTCGCATCACTCCGATTTCTAAACATCGAGCACAGATTTCCTATTCACATCCCAACATTCGTCGCACGGGGTCCGAGTCATTCAGCAAAGCCATCCTACGACAACTTACGTTCAACCAATTTTATGACATTATTATCGCTTGTTCAACGAACCATCTTGCATAGTCATCCCTTCAAACACGTTCGATATAGTTCGCCTATCAATCTCTCTGAAATCAAACACGCTATGACACATTTCGTCGCTAACCAAAATTTTACATTCCACATTCCCTAAGTCATCTATTCCAATTCACGTAATCGATCACAAGGTCGTCTGACTTAACAATATGCAACGCTCCGATCTCACGCGAGTCCGATTACCCACGGTGGGCATAAAATTACCATGCAACGCTCCCGCGGAATAATCATTCTTATCGGGACGTAACTCTTTTTGAGTGTGGACTAATTTATTCTTGATGCGCGGATTGGACTTACTCACTCCTCAGTTTATTCAATCATCAATCGCAAGTCCAAACATCCTCGAATACTCCTTCGCATCAAACCAACAAGTCGAGACAATCAAAGTTGTCGCGTCCTGACTTTTCGAGTTCGATCATTCCTGCGACATGAATCACCATGTCAGCGCTCACGCGGAACGATCGCCCCCAAATCCGACGCGACGCATGTGCGAGGCTAGAGTTGCGCTCGCGCAAGACAAGAATGTCGATGCTATGGTTATCCGCGTAACCATCAAAACACAATCATTTTCATCCATCGTTCATCTCAATCAAAACCCTAAGTATAGCATCCAACCGAACAATAACACTTGCACGATCGTCATTCGTCGAGTCAGAGTACCCCCGAGTTATCGCATATCGATCATTGATATGCCTCAATACCATCGATGATATGCGTAACCTGACGATCTTCCTTTGCAACAAGTTTCGAGTCGTGCGAATGATGCTATCGTCCGACTGGATAATCTCCTCGACATTCAAAATCAATTTCGATCATTATCCCTCGAATCATTCACAACATCAATTTCTTCAAACCCAATTTCGCGTATTGTTCATCCGTCTATCTTAAATCATCGAGCAACATTTTTCTCAATTCGCTTCATTCCTTGCTAACTCAAACCATCGAGCAACATCGGTTTCAATCCTTAGTCATTCGTGTAACTTCAAAATTCAACTTTTTCATGCACGCTATCTCCCTATCGTGCTAACTTTTTCCATACGATCCACCTATCGATTTTCCTTTATCAAGTCATCTATTCGCTACACCTTAACTTTTCTTCGATTCCGTTTCACCTACTCAATCATTTTCGCATTTCATACTCGCACAATCCTCGATCTCGTGCATGTTCCGTGCGCGTAAATTCTAGGTTGTTCGAATCAACTCGTCAAATCTCAAGACTACAACTTATTCAACGATACTCAATCTACGTCTTTGCATACACGTGACGTTTACTGATAGTCTCATCGACACCCCCCATCCTCAATCGATCGATCGACATTCCTGAGGCTATCACATACACACTCAGGAATGAAGTCATTCAACAAATCCTCAAAACTATCACTCAAATCAAAATCGACTTCTTTGAATCCCGTTCGAACGATTCCTCTAATTCCAAGCACGCTCATCTATATCGTACCGACGTTATCGTCGCTCGATAGCACCCTTATCGATAGTCATCTCACTTTACTCAATCGAGTTCAACTCATTCTTGCTCGACACTATTCAATTCCCGCACTTGACTTTTCTAGGGTCGACGCAACTTTGGTGCATATGTCCAGTCCGACTTAGCCAACCGTGCTTATGCAAACCATCTTTTCGTTTTGTCAAAAATTGTTCTCCTATGTTTTGCAAAATAGTTAGACTTATTGTATGGACATCCCGTGGGACATTTGAGAGAAAGCGCATCAACGATAACAACTTTGCGGAAGCAACACTTCAGAGTTTGCAGAAACAACGAAGTTAAAGAATTCAATCGATAGTTCAAGGACGTAAAGCCGCGCTCTGATACCATTATGTCACGTCCCGCTCCCGTAGGAGCGATCGTCCTCGCTAAGGCGTGATGACGCACGAGCCTAGATTGCGCTCGTGCAAGACGGGTTCCATAACGGTCGATTTCAGCGGCTGCGACGGGGTCGTCGCACAGAAGTCCCATGCAGAGACATTGAATAATAGCAACGAAAATTTAGAACAAAACATAAGTCATTCAAAAGATGCATTTTATTGATGTTGAAACAAAGGTTACAATAGGGCACAAGGCCAAGAGTACAATCACTCAAGCTCACTCATCTCACATTACAAGTCACTCAGCTCTCTCTCATCTCTCAATGCAGGTCTTGGGCCAGCGGATGCTTCAGAAGGCGACGTCCATACATTATGTCCCGTATAAGTCTTGACTCCACGCGGCCACACGCTTCGAACCGCCAAGGAACTCTATGCCTCGACGCATCCAAGCGAGCTCCGCGCCACGAGCTTCTACCTGTGCATGCACATGAAAACTATGTGGGTGTCAGTACTCAACTGTACTGGTGGAATGAGCTCCTTGTCTACCCATACGAAACCAACACGTTTGATTTACTTTGTGCAACATAACCCTTTTCGATTGTCTTTCTAATTTTTTCTTAGGATTATTTTAGGACAGACGCCTTGGCCTATTTTGTGTCTTAAGACCATCCCGTGCTTGCATCAACGTTAACCTATCAAGTCGTGCTTGCCTTTCGGCCCGAAATCAAAGACGCAACTACTCGGTGAGACTCCATTTCCATGTGACCGTACTACAAATCCTTTGTGCCGTACCTCGTAACTCAGTGTGACTTAACCATATCGCCGCCTCGCGGCGTTTACTACTTTGATCGCCAACTGACCCAATCGAGACCAACCAAATTTGCCTTGCGGCGGTTTCCTGACTTCAACTCCAACAACTCAAACAAACTTATGCAACTTATATGCCGATAACTTATGACTTGACGCTACATCACATGCCGAAGCACGGTGTTTTCGTTGCAGCCAAATCTTAGGCCCAGCCATTATCTTCTGCATTGTCTTCTGATCGTACACGCTTTCGACTCGACTCATTGATATAGTGAACACAATACTCGACTCAAATCTAAAGGCATATACGCGGATTGTCGTCCATGCCAACTCATCTATATGAACTAGTCACTAGCGCCCAGCACTATAATGGACTCCCTTTTAGCTTTTGATTAGACGGACGCTCCTTGCCAGCGCGAGTAGCGAGCTCCGCTGCAAATCTCCGTCTAACCCGTGCGGTCATCCAGCACAGCTACGAAGTCTACCATCGAATCGGTTCCCATGGGCCGCCTGGGTCGCCGTTCGAGAAACTGTTTATTTTACCTTGTACAAGTTGTCCAATGACCATGCAAGACTCGACTCGAACTGACGTCTCACACAGTCAATCTACTTCTAGTGTTACCATCTCTTTCAGGGCCAAGTTCAATACTTCTCACATTTGAGACCTTGTCTCGACGATCCAGTCGCGAGTATTCTTCTTTCTTGTCCTATCATTTTATTCAACTCAAGAACAACTATTTGAAACACTTCTCCAAACTCAATGATTCAACCGTGGCCCGTGCCTTAAAACACTAAGTCCGTGACATCGTGTCTTAGACCAACTTGAACTCTATGTGACACCACCACCCGAGTCATACTCTATATGACGGGTCTCGAGACCGTAAGACTATGTGGTTATACTCCGCCGTAGAACTCATGGGACCGTGCTTGTTACTACTCTGATAGCCTAACATAACTTTGCCTAATTTAGCTTTGCAACAACTTGACGAACAAGGGCTGCGTCAAGCTTTGCCTTGATGGAACGTGCCGTGCACGTGTCCGGCTTTGAATGACCAAGTTATTTGGGCGTCCAGACTTACGCCAGCAGTCGTGCGACACAACTTAACTCTTGGGACGGGTCAAGGCTTGCCAAGCCTTGGACGATGGGATCGTGCATGCTTTATGAAGCCTTAATGTGGGCAACGCCTATGACTTAGGCTAACTCTTAACTTTGTGGCGAAGACTAACTTTTCCTTCTCCCGAGCCATGGGACGAAGGACCGAGTGTCATTTTCAAAGCACACCGTGTACCAACTCTATGCCGACCGTTGGATCTTTCCATATTCTAACTCAATTCGACCCGTCGGGATTATTCCCTTATTTATGTGGATTCGTCTCTTTTATTATCAAGCCTACTTGTGCAAGTTGAAAACATGCGATTTATTATGTGAAGGCTAAGATGAGGCAAGTTCACCGAAAATACCCCACCTGAGCGAGCGGTTGCCTCGACCGAACGATGTCTTCGAGCAGCCGTTGCAAGGCTAAGTCCGAACGCCGTTGACATTCCGATTCCTCCGATTGACTGAGCGGGACGGGGCTCTACAGCTGATAGTCAGGAATTTTGGTCTTGACCGAGCTATTTATCTCAAAGAGATCCTAGTTATTAAGGAGATGTTAAGCATGGAAGCTAGTATCAACGTAGTAGTCGAGGAGCTGGAGACAGAAGATGTAGAGCAGCTTTGGGGATTATAGATTAGAAACGGGGGGGTAGGACCTCTTTCTTATCAGACTTGAGGAGAGTATGTTGAAAAATTCAGCCTTATTCGAAGGTTGAGAGAGAGTCTCGAGCGTCTTGGAACTTTGACAAAAGGAGCGACCAAGACAGGAGTATCGGTGGCTGCGACCGGGCTCAAATCAGTGCAGTAGCAGCAATACCGGCATATCAGTGGTATGCCATAAATTGCAAAAATCATCCAACCGCTTTATGGAGCAAATTTGGTGCTCACAAAGCATACTGTCAACATACCGAATGTATATGGAGAAATGCTGGTGGTCGGGATTTGACGCATATTTGATTATTTTTCAATGCGTTTTGGGCCTTTGTTTGGATACTAACATGCAGGCTGGGCTAATTTATGAACTTTTTAATCCAAAATTAGAATTTCTTAGCCTATTGAAGGGGCTATTCTTGTGTGTGCTCATTGAGGAGATTCAAGGAGGCTATCCACCAATTCTTATGAAGAGATCCATACTCTTCGAAGGGCTCACTCTTTGTAAGACAAAAGGAGGTTCTGATTGTGGTTCTGTCAACTACGTCAGGAGATTATCACCATTGGACTGTAGAGTGTAGACAACCGCTTGCTAGGTGAGAGGCTAGTTAGGGTTGGGGTTTTCTGCTCTTGTACTTCTCCTTCTTGGGATTTGTAAGAGACCGATTCTTGGGACAAAAGAATTGGTGTATACTATCAATATTGTATTATAGTGATTGAGATTTATCCATGTGACGAAGTCACCATATACGCTTGTGTTCATTTGTCTTGGCTCTCCTGGTTGGTGTCGTCGTGTTTATATCTTTTGTGAGATAGGTGGCTAACGTCGAAGTATCTGCTGCTCACGTCTCGATCGGGGCTGATTCCCATCAAAGTATATAGTGGATCAATAGTAGACTTAGTAATATACTGTGCAAGTACTTTGACTCAGAAGGATTCACCTTATTTGTTGTGCGTGTCCGAGTTTATTCATCGAATAAATCTCTTTCTTCATATTCACGTGGCACTAGCTAAACCTCCTCTCCTTTCTTTTTCTCCCATTTCTGCACTTCCTTTTGTTTTCTTTTTCTCTTTCACTAATTGACAGCCATACATATGTTTGCCCTGCTTGCCACCAAGCAAATTTGAGTCAATATAACCCTGACATAATCAGGCATGTAGCATGTATTATATTATACGAGCTTAGTTTCGACCAGACGTAAGGACACTTGGACTTGTGATTTGTTTTTAGTTGATTTTATAATTTCTCATATCTATTTGGACATTGTTTATAGTGCTGGTTCATAAATGCATCACACCTAAGGACAAATTGAGGAAATCTATTGGTTAAAAAAGATGGTTCTGTATTTATAGATTGTGAATATCGTATTACTTGATTACTATCTTTCTATTTCTTATTTAGGCACAATTCTTTTGCATTTCTTATATAGTGATGTCATTTTCATCTTCTATGTTACAAGTGAAGTGTGTGTAAAGTTTATCCTCTTTTGCAGAATGTAATGTCTTATCTCGTTTAGCCAACCTTTCTCATGGAGGTTTAAGAATTCAACGCACCTCATATCTGAAACTGATGTTTGCTAGCCTTGGATGAAAGCTCATGGAAGTTGCAGAAAAGCATATCCCTTCTGGCTATGCCCTTGGGCCACCGTGGTCATTCAACGGCAGGTAAGCCCATTACCACATCCCTTCTTGACTTAACCTGTAAATATCTATTTTAATTTCTTGTGAATGACCCTTTCTGAAATGTTACTGAGTTCAAAAGTTCTGTAGTGCATTATACCAACTTCATCTTGTGAAAGCAGAAACTGCTCGTGCCTTCATTCCCAAGGAGTTTAAACTAGTCGAAGCCTTTGGGTAGGATACTTTGTACGAATTATAGTTGGTTCAATTATATTACCAAGAAAACCGTCATCCTTTATCTTTATTCTCAAGATGTGCCTTTTATCTTGCAGATATACCCTAGGCGGGTTCTTCCTTGCTCACTATGATGACACCCCAGCTGCAATGTTTGATGAGGTATGACCACTTAATTTTCAGTAAGAACTTTGTTCATCCAAAAGCTACATCATGATTGCTATATTTTTTTTGAGAAAAAAACAGGTAAGCACTCAATCAGGATCACCTGCTTTAGTACTCAACTGTAATCAAAAGCTATATCAATATTATCTACAATTGTAATTGGCATCCTTAATGGGCATTCTTTTTCTACTCTGTTATTTATATTTGTTCATGGAGTGCTTAACACAGCCATTTTACTGTATAATGTGTATCCCATCAGCATTTTGTTGCTGCTATTGATAACTTGACCTCACTGGTTATCTCGATCTTCTGTACTCTCAGCTTGTGGTGATTGCAGGCATCATTTGGAATCCCCCGACTTCTTGCGCGTGAGTTATACTCTTAAAATTTCTCTGTATAGTACCATCTTAAGAAAAGAAAACTTGTGTGGAAACTGTAAGCTTACTAGGTACATGATGTTGATGGTAAAATGAAGTGTTTGCTTAGTTATGTGTTGCACTTTGTCTGCCACTGTTATTCATAGGTGGGCTGCTAGAGTTCTTGTGAACAGTCATGAAGCTTGCAGGCATGGACGGAAAGTATGAAAGGACATTTACTTGAGACAAATATTTTGGATCTTTTTATTGCTTACTTTTACTTTTTTTGTTCTTTTTTTTCTTCAGGAAGTGGGACTCCCAAGCCATGTTGGCATTTTCTCAAAGGTAACACTAATGATAGCTATGTATTTGCTCACAAGTACTTAACATGTTAACTTTTGATTCAACACTAATTATATAGATCTATTAAATTCTATAAAGGATACGTGTACTTGGCTTTTTTATGTAATTAAACTTGTGCTTTTTTTGGAACAGAGAGATGTGAAAACAAGAGATACACCAATGAGTAAATGCAATCGTTTCCTTAATATGCTTGGCATTGGTTCTAACTTTATTGATTCAAAGGAGCATTCGGAGATAGAAATAGCGGAGAGCAGGGGTTCCTCTTTAATATCCTTATGCAGCATTTCCCTTCCACATGTTGGTGAGTAGTTGCTTCAACAAAAATACTCTGTGATAAGCTAGCTTCCATTATTCTTCTCTTTCGATGTACGATGAACTCATTTGATGTGATGAGCTCATTATTTACTAAGGGAGTTAGTATGCTTCTCCAAAAGTTTGTGGACTATTCATGTTAAGAAATCCGATATACCTGACAAGGTCAAAAGATGCTTGAATGGAAATTATGTTTGAACTTTTAATATAAGATTATTAGAAGGGGAGGGCCTAATAAGTTTGATGGACGTGCAGAGAGATAAGTTTTGTGATGGACATTTCGAGAGATGAGTTTGTGAAATATTCAAGGTTTTAAGTATAGGACAATTTTGGTTGTTCGGAGATATAAGTTTGTGAACTATTCAAGGTCACACCCACCCACCCAACCCCACACACAAAAACAAACCAGAGAGACGCACACACAAACAAACAGGAGATTGGATTCCCTAGAACATAACAAACTTAATGAGTGAAACAGACATCAGAGCCAGGCCCGGCCCTGAACCAGTGCAACTGGTGCGATCGAACAGGGCCCTCTAAATGTAGAGGGCCCATATTTTTTCCTATTTAAGCTTAAATATTTAAGTCGTTAACAGTATAATAATGCTCGTAATATTTATGAGACAACATCTAGTCCTTAGCTCAGCTGGTAGAGTGGAAGATCTAGTTTGTTGGTTGGTTTATTCTGTAGGTACATAGTTCAAATCCCCACTTGTTGTTTTTTATTGGTTTTTTTATTGTAGTTCCTAGTTCGATTGGCTTTTTATTGTAGTTCCTAGTTCGAATCCCACAGGTGGTATGTTATAGGGTTTTTTTCTTCTTCCATTTTTTTTTTTAGTTTTTGTTTAAAAAATGATTATGAATGAAGCACTATTTTAGTGTAGAATAAAATGTGTTACTAAATCTAAAACTTTTGTTTTAAGTTGATTATTGATATGGTTACTTCGTATGTTTGCACTTTAGTCTTCCTTTTTGTAAATGGTTAATAGTAAACTTAAAAAAGCCACTTTTAGTACGAGAATAAAATATTATTTATTAGATATTAACACTTTTTTTAATTACTTATTATTGGTTTCATTACTTAGACTTGTGTGTTCACTACATTCATTCGTTCTTTATATATTTTTTATGGATGATTTTGTACGAACTTTTTTGTGTAATGTTTCTTATATATATTAAGACTAGCATATGTGCACGTGTCTTGCACGTATTTTAACATTCTTTTAATTAACTTAGTAAGAATCTTTAGGAAGACCAAAGGATAGCCTTCGTAATTACTAAGTTGTCCTTATTAAAATAAATGAACCATTTTTAATTAGTACAGATATGCAAGGGTATGTTTGGAAGAAAAAATTTACGATGAAACCTAACTTTTGACATTATATAGTAGAATAGATGAACCATTTTTAATTAGTACAGATATGCAAGGGTATGTTTGGAAGAAAAATTTTACGGTGAAACCTAACTTTTGGCATTATATAGTAGAATAGATTATGGAATATTATTTTTAAAAGGATTAGCTTTGTTATATATTGAGAATGGTTTTCTTGATAAAGTTGATATTCAAAACCTAATCAATGATTTTGCGTCTAAAAATGCAAGGAGGATAGTTTTTTGTGATGGTTATTTTATTGTTGTTGTTCATTACTTTAGCTAGTTAATGCTTGATTCATTTATTTTAGTGGTACGTACATTTTTAATTATATATTGGTTTTGTTTGATATTTTGTTTATACTGAGGTCTGTATTCCTTGTTCCCATCTATTATATTTTGATTTTGGTGATGTATCTCTTTTTATTTATTTTTTCATGTTTGTACACATATAATTGCAAGAAGGTGTTGGTGATTTAGGAGACGCGAAAGAGATAGATGGAGATTTTACAAATTTGAGTATTAATTTTTCTAATATTTAGACTATATAGTTGTTCGATCAATACAATTCTTATCATATATGAAAGTTACCTTATTAATTTTTTTTACTTATATACATGTGTCATTTGTCTTAAAAAAACTTTGCATAATTAATATATGACATCGGCAAAAAAATAAAAAAGTTAGGGTCCTTTGGATATATTTTTTGAAATTTCTTTCTGAAAGCAGTTTTTAGAGATGTTATAAAGTTATTTTCTGAACGTACAGATTCTGAATTTGTGTTTGGTTACTTTCATCTTAAAAATAGTTTTCTAATTTTGTTTGGTTTTTCAGCAAATATTTTTTAAGCCGAGTCTTTGTGCCCTGTCACAACTGAGTTCCTATCTTCGTGTCCTGTGTCCCACCCCCACCAAGCACCACCACCACTACCAGTCCTCCCTCCTTCCCGGCTGACCGCGTTCCCACCCTCACCAAGCACCACCACCACCACTACTAGTCCTCCCTTCTTCCCGGCTGACCACATTCCCACCCTCAACCAGCACGACCACCACCACTAACAGACCTCCCTCCTCTCCGACCGACTGCGTTCCCACCCCCACCAAGCACCACCACCACCACCACCACCACTACCAGTCCTCCCACTGCCATCACCACCATCTCTATGTCATGCGTCAGCGTAGTCGTGCCCGCGACCCGGTTGAAGCTCACTAGCAAGCACCGCCGGGGACACGATGCCGCTGGCGACAGAGCCGCCGAAGATGAGGCCGAGGGCGGCGGTCTTGAGGAACTGGAGGCGGGGGCGATCTTGAGAAAAGGAGGTGTTCCCTTTGCTGCTCATGTAGGATTTTATTAGGGTTAGGGCTCCGGTTGGAGAAGACGAAGAAGAGAGATCTGGAGAATGGACATGAGAATGGAGTGGGACTTGAGAGAGAGAGAGAGAGTGTGTTCTTTGTGTGTGTGGGACTTGAGAGAGAGAGAGAGAGAGAGAGAGAGAGAGTGGGTGGGTGGGTGGGTTGGGATGTGTGCAGAGAGGAAAACTCTACTCTGAAAACATATTTTTTCTACTATCAGGAAACAGCTTTTAAACTTCGGTTTTGAAAAAAAAAAATTTGGAAAACACATTTCTAAATAAGACAACCAAACACTATTTTTTGTTCTTTTGAAGTTTAAACTCAGAATGCCGAGTTTAAAATGATTAACGTTTACATAAAATAGGACCTTATTTTTAGTTTTTGAACATGGTCCTCTAAATCTCAGGACCTCTCAGGACCGGCCCTGATCGAAGCTCATTATTGATTACGTATGCTTGCTGAGATTCTGAAGAAGTTGACTTTCATTTTGGTCTGAGATTTTTTTGGACTACCAAGCTTTGTTACTCATTCCCTGTTTGGCATACTTCCTGATGGTTCAAAATTTAAAACATCAGCACCCCTGAATATCACCATAAGAAAATTCCAAGGTTCGCATTAACCGTATCGGACCCTTCCTATGAGTATTGGGATCGGCAGTATCGGCGGTTTCAGATCGGAGTATCGGATTTTTTGGTATCGGAAAGTAAATAATTATTAATAAATTATTAAAACTTTAGACCCCCAAAAAAAAAACTATGTTAGACATGTAGGCATAATTTTAAGTATTTTATGTGTTGTTTCATAATAGTTTTAAAATTGAAACAATAGTCACCCTTGCTGATTGGTTTTCCTGCAATAAATAAGTTGTCTTCCTTTATATGCTTTTACAACAATAATGCTTTTATATCCTTCTCAGTTAGTTTTTTACATTCACTTTTCTTTTCCTAATTGAGTGGGGAAAAGACCTCCAATGTCGGTATCGGTCAATATCGATATCGGTTGGTATCGGATCGGGACATTCCAAACCATAACGGTATCATCTGTATCAGATTGTATCAGTCGATACTGCAAACTATGTGATGTTTCCACCAGTGTTGGACACTTATTTTAGTTACTTAAAACTTTTCCATGCCTATTAGTTAGAAATATTCACTAGGATGAAGAGTATTCTGGCCCTATATGGCAAACACTATAAAGTTTCTATATACTTGGCTCGTACATATGCTTAGAAATTTAATACTCAAACACATATAACAACATACCTAATTATTATCTATATCCATGTTAAATATGTGTAGTTACGAGGACTATATATATGTGTGTGTCAACATGCACTGGCTCAAGTCGTCATGACTTGAAGACAAAAAGATTCAGGAAACCAGGTCGGAGGTTCAAATCCCTTGGGTACGTTATGCACTTTAAAAATTAAAGTGGGATAAGCCGAGATATTCATGTAGCAGCTGATTGAGAGCCGAAACTGGTTGAGAGGTCTACCTAAGCAAGAGGATCGTTGTATCGACGGTCGGTCCGAATAGAACATGCAATGGAGATCGGCTCGAGCGGTGGATCTATAATGTTGTATAGAGAACTAGATTCGAACTATAGTCTTGGGTGATTAATGTAATTCGAAAGACCCAAGCTTTAGCGGAATAGGATGTAGACTTACCTTTTTAATATATATCAAGCCTCATGGCTCTAGTAGTCGGTAAGTGGAGACATAACGTATCCTGGCTGTGCGGGTTCAATTCTAGGAGGAAACGGATTATTCCTTATATATATATATATATATATATATATATATATATATATATATATATATATAAAAGGAATAATTCGTTTCCTCATATATATATATATATATATATATATATGAGGAAAAAAAAAAAAAAATATATATATATATATATATATATATATTTTTTTTTTTTTATATATATATATATATATGAGGAAACGGATTATTCCTTTTATATATATATATATATATATATATATATCAAATAAATATATATATATATATATATATATATATATATATATATATATATATATAAAAGGAATAATCCGTTTCCTCATATATATATATATATATATATATATATATATATATCAAAAGGTAATTTTATAGCAAATGAAGAAGAGTACAAAAAAGGATGACATGACTTATAATTGCCCACCGCTCAAGCACACACTAGCAATCGACCTACTCTAAAGTATGGTTCGCAGTATCGATATCGGACATTTTGTATAACTATTGGTATCGGCTATATCGGATCAGAGTATCGAATTTTTTGGTATCAATGGTATCGACAATATTAAATAATTGTTAATAAATAGTATATATATATATATATATATATATATATATATATATATATATATATATATATATATATAAAACAAAAAGTCCTCCATGAGCTCTGCTAGGGTTTTCTCCACGTTGGCGAATGCGCCTCCCCCCTGCCCCCCAGACCCTCTCGCGGGAGGGGTCCGGCGGAAAGGAGGGAAGGGGGGGCGGCTCATCCAAGCGGGCGGCGGCGGCAAGGGGAGCCCCCCAGGCCGGGGGGGGGGGGTCGGGCGACAGCAGCGCGGTGACCCCCCCAGGCGGGGGGGGGGGGGGTTCGGACGTCGGGCGCAAGGGGACCCCCCGGGGGGGGGGGGGTCGGGCGGCGGCGGCAATGGGACCCCTCTAGGCGGGGGGGGGGGGGGGGGTCGGCCGGATCCAGTTGGACCCTCCCAGGCGGGGGTCAGGCGCGGGTGGAGGCCCCCTGTAAGGCGGGTCGGGGCTGGGCGTGGGGTCCGACAAAGGCGGGGGAGGGTCGGGGGCTACGGCACCGGTTTTCGAATTCGGGTCGGGTTCTACGTCGGAGGTGGACGGGACTGGAGAGGCCGGCTGGCAGACGGTGGTGAGACGACGGGCTGGAGGGTGACGAGGGGCCCAGACCCAAGGGAATTATGGGAGTCGGCCTTCGAGAAGCACAGTCGATCCCCGTCGCCGAGGGGGAGGTACGGTGCGTATTGTGTCTGGATGGCGGCCAAAGGTGACGGTGGCAGAGAAGGTAAAGGGTATTGCTGTTAATACCGGTAGGCAAGGCCCGGGATCTGCGAACCTGTAATGCATGTGGTTCGTATTACGTATTTTTGGAATACGTGTACGTATTTATCTTGTATTGCATGATTCCTTGCTTAACTTTTCTTCATGGCTTGGTTTATTCTTGGGTTGGTTCGGCTTGGCTTGGTTTGCTTTGGTTCATCATGAACCAAAGGTGAACCCCTACCTACCTACCACCACTATTAATATTTATTAACCCATTCTCCTTTCTCTCTCCTCATAACTCTTCTTCTTCTCCACCATAACTTCTTCACCTACCAGAGAGGGAGGTCTAGGCAAGTGCAACTTGCTTCATGGAGGAACTCTAATTTTATTGTTCCATTATCTCCTTTACAGCATTCTAACATACTTTAGTACTTGGCATTTTTACTTTCCATGGCCAGATTCTTGTAGATCTAAGTTTATCTTATTTTTGGATTTCTTGGGTTTTGATCTATTTAATCTTGTTATTTCTAAGTTTTGATGGTTCCATGTTGTAGAGAATTTCGTTCTGTCCCATTTTGACCTATGGAAGTTCGGATTTGGACTCTGGATGAAGATTTTATGGAGCTTGGAAGCATGGGTTCATGGTGTTCTTCTCGGAAATTTGGAGAAGAAGAACAGTTCTCTGGCCGCATGGCAGTACTTGACCGCATGAACATTCATGCGGCAAGTCGCTTCAACCGCATGAGACCCTTGTACTTCAGCCGCATGAGACCCTTGTACTTCTAGCCGCATGAGACCCTTGTACTTCAGCCGCATGTGACCCTTGTACTTCTAGCCGCATGAGACCCTTGTACTTCAGCCGCATGAGACCCTTGTACTTCTAGCCGCATGGACTTGAGTCGAGCACATGTGTTTGAGTCGAGCGCATGTGCCTGAACTTCTCAGCACCGCATACGCCTGGAATTCTCTGGCCGCATAAGTCCTCAGTCACTTCCAGCCGCATGGGGTCCAACTCGCTCTCAGCCGCATAAGCCTATTTTCTTCTTGGTCACTACTAAAATAACTCATTTTAGCGACGTTCGGAAACGTCGCTAAATAAGGAAATTACGTCGCTAAAACCAATTAGCGACGTATTTAGCGACGAAAAAGGGACGTCGCTTAAAGGCAAGTCGCAGATGGCACTTTAGTCGCCGAACGTCGCTATTGGCGACGCGTAATTAATTGTCGCTAGCCGTCGCAAAAATTGCGACATATAGCGACGTCCAATTACGTCGCCAAAATGACGACGTAAAGCGACCACTTGCGACGCTCTGTTATTTATATATGATGACATGGCCTGACAGCCACGTGGGCAACGTAGCGACGCCGACAGATTTAGCGACGTCCACCTTCAGTCCACGTCAGCATATTAGCGACGTCTAGCGACGTAACGTCGCTAGTTAGCGACGTATAGCGACGTCTATCTGCCGTCGCAGTACGTCGCAGAACGTCGCTTTACGTCGCAGATGTTAAAAAAAAATTAAAAAAATATAATTGATATTTTTGTTCTGCTGTGTTTCTGTGTTTACAGTGTGTGTGAAGTGCAGTGTTCGAACCATCGACAGTTTCGCTTACTGTTCTATGTTTTATCTTGGATAGAAAGAGCAGCAGTTCAGGGTGCACTTCTCAGAGCTTCCTCTTCACGTCCTTCACCTTCTCGGGAACCTTTACGACGTCCGAGAAAGTGAAGGACGTGAAAATGAAGCTCTCAGAAGTGCACCCTGAACTGTTGCTATTTCTATCTAAGATAAAACATACAACAGTAATCGAAACTGTCGATGGTTTCCGAACACTGCATTTCACATTCACTGTAAACACAGACACACATCATAACAAAAATACACAATATATTTTTTTAAACTTTCGGCAGCACCTCCTTTGTATATCAGATCATCGCTTATAACCCAGCGTAGGTATATTTGTCATCCCCATCGCAGATATCACAAAGTAAATATCACAAAGTAAATATGACAATAAAAATACCAACAAAGTAAATATCACAAAGTAAATATCCAACAAACATACATGTCCACAATGGAGGGCAAATAAGAATGAAAATCAGTGTACAGAACGGTCAATAGGCCCATAGGGCCAATACATACAAAGATGATAAAAAATATCTACTGGATCACTGAGGACTCCTGCCGCGCATCTGGGATAGCATGTACTCATGCTGCTCCTGGGTGAGCTGCACCGTAGGGGCAGTAGGAGGCAGTGGAATGTCTGGAGTCGGCGCCGTCGATGGACCGGGAGGACGTACCTGCTCCAGCTCTCACAGTCGCTTACCATGCGCAGTAAGGGTACTCACCATCTTCTCAGTATACTGAGCGAGTGAGGCAGATATGCTCCTCTATGATCCCTCCAGCTCGACCTGTCTACGCTCTGTGCGATGCGTAGACTCGGTGAGCGTCTACAAGCTGGCAGCTGTAGCCTGATGCAGACTCATCAACTCATGTATACTGCGCTCGACCGCATCAAATCGTCCGGTGACGATCGGAGGGTCGGATCTTCGCTCGACCGCATCAGAAATCTGCTGCTGCAACTCGCGACGCAGCTCCTCGATCTGACGACGAACATCCTCAGCTCGTGACGACGCCTGCGTAGCCAGAGACTGCGTACTGACAGAGGGGGCCCGGGATGACTCCGAAGCCAAATACGCGCCGTAGGATCCCGTACCGTAGTACGTACCCTTCTGAAGACCGCCAACGGCGGTCATCCAGAGCTCGTCCGGCGATGGAGCTGTAGGCGGCTGGGAGGAAGTAGCAGCCCCTCCCTCCGCTTGCGCACTAGCAGCAGCAACAGCAGCCGCCTCCTCCTGTAGCCGAACAAACTCGGCCTAGAACATGTTTGCTAACGTGTAAGTGTTTTCTAAAGTCTATATTGATATATATTTTCATGTTTTCTAAATTATAGTAAATTAATATAAAGGATAGAACGCACATATGCATGCGTCGCTCGCTCGTCAATGAACTCCCCAGCCCTCCGATGGGTGACCAGGAAGACGGTCACCATGTTCGGGTCCTCACCCTTTTTACCTGTTAAAATATATTATCTATTATTAGTATTAAACATTCTATAGAACTACATATAAATTAATGTCCGTCATAGGAAACCTACCAGACGACGAAAATGCTCCGTCATCGGAATGGAGCCACCACACCACTTACCGGCGCTCGACCGCGCCACCTTGGCCTTCTCAGACCGCTCCGGGTAATTGGGCTCGCTGAATCTAGCCTTCATCGCAGTCCACTGCTCTGGCGTAATCCAACCCTGGATCGGCTGTCCGGAGCGATCACGACGCTTCTGGTCGTCGATCGCATCACGGATGAGCTTGGCTATGACGGCAGAAAATTGGCCCTCGATCCTCGCCGCCCGGTGTGGTGGATAGAAATAGGTCCTCTACAAGAAGTAAAATACAAAAATTGTATAATATACACAAATGATTATTAAAATTTACGCATCACGGATGAGCTTGGCTATGACGGCAGAAAATTGGCCCTCGATCCTCGCCGCCCGGTGTGGTGGATAGAAATAGGTCCTATACAAGAAGTAAAATACAAAAGTTGTATAATATACACAAATGATTATTAAAATTTAAAAATAAACAAAATTTTTACCTTGAAGTGGGCGAACCAAAAGTCCTTCCTATCTGCGGGAGCATCTGAGTAGTTGAGCCAAGGCCCACCATAGTTCTGCCTCACAAATGTCCCCAGCTGTCTCTGTACTGCAGAAGGCCGATATCTATACAATAATAATTTTTCATGAATATATATGTACATATAATCATTTGAGAAATATATAATAATTAATTAACTTACTTCATAGGCCCGTCCGTCCAAATCTCCATACGCGTCTCGCCCGGGGGAGCGCATGGAGGGTCGCTCTCACCTCCTGCCTGGGCAGGATCAGTCTGATCGCCGTCCTCCATATGCTCGGCGTGGGCTCCCTTCATAGAGCCGTCGACAGTAGGAATGCTGGACGGGGGATCAGGGATGCTGGACGCGGGATCAGGAAGGCTGGACGACGAGGGAGGAGTCGCCAACCTGCTGGAACTGCCCTGTCCCGGTAATGGACCGGGAACAGAACGGTACACTGGCGTACTCGGAGATGAGGATGAGGGTACGGAACTGCCCTCTCCATCCCCAGCCCGAGGCTGACGGGACTGCCTAATATATAATCCTCCGCGTCGTCCAGATGGTCTAGTCATACCTGACAATAAAACATATGACAATAAAACAAAAAAACATATTTATATGATAGACACCACAGATTTTTGAAAAATATCATAGTCATAAAGTGTCACTGAAGTGTCAATAAAAGTGTCAATAAAGTGTCACTGAAGTGTCACAGATTTATATGATAGAAGTGTCACTAAAGTGTCAAATATGATGATAAAACAAACGTACAGATTTAATCCTCTTCTGAAAATTCATCTAGTTCGTTTAGCTCATCTACTTCTTCTTCTTCTTCCTCCTCTACATCTTCACTTTCATCTGCATCTTCCTCTTCAGATAATTCTACTTCTTCTACACAATTAGATGTGTAATAGGGAACTTCCGTCGTGTCCACTTCTATAATATTTGTTACAAGAGGTAGTTCATCCTGTTGATAAGCTATATCGTCAACCTCAAAGGTATTTCTAGCTTTGGTCTTGCATACTGCCCACCAGTCCGACCTTGTTGTTCCCCGTTTAGGATAACTTGTGAAGTACACGAGCTGAGCCTGACTTGATAGGACAAATGGTTCATAGGCTTGATATCGACGCCGATAGTTTATATCAACAAGACCGTGCTTGTCTACTTTCCAACCTTGACCTTCAATCGGATCGAACCAATCACACCTGAATAACACAATCTTAGCAGGCTCTATTCCATAACTATATGTCAGCTCCACGATCTCCCGTAGCACGCCATAGAAATCGTTGCCCGCATCAACATCTTTGTAGTTCGAAGATCTGATACACAAACAGCTGTTTTTGGTGGAATCGAGATCCACAAAGTTGTCTCTGATCGGGCAAGTTGTTGACTTGAACCTAAACCCATTAACACAGTAGTTGGCCATATTTTTGCAGCATAAATTGGTCCCTTGGCTAGCGTTCTAATAGACTCATTCTCAAGTCTTGCGTATGGACGATCGACCTAAATACCACGAAAGAAGCAATTAAGCTCATTCTCAATCAAGTGCATATACAAAAAGGTAATTACAGAGTTATCAAGTCTTACATATGCACTCAACCATGATGGAAAATAACGCCTCATTTCTTGTTCTAGTTCTTCTTCTGTTATGTGTGGCCTACCCGACCTCACATCATCATTAAATATGCTGAAAACAACATCGTTCAATTAATGTAATAGTATAATAATTAACACTATTAAAATAATATAGACGTATTAATTACTTACCCCTCCAGTTTCTCTACTTCCTCCTCGTCGCAGTTGAGTAATACATACACCTGAGCAGCCCTTAGCTCATCATCGTTCAGATATCTCTTTTTCATCTTACCCGATGGCTTTCCTGGAGCATTGAATACCTTCAGTATTGTATCATTACTTTCATGATCTCCCTCGTCGTTTCTGGAAGCTCTCGTTCTATTAGTTGCAACATGAGGCTTGAAATACATCGAACAAAAGTTTGTAATCTCCTCGAGAACATAGGCTTCACAAATAGAACCCTCGACCCGTGCCTTATTTTTCACCTTTCTTTTTAGGTGATTCAAATGTCGCTCGAACGGGTACATCCATCGATATTCCACGGGTCCACCAACACGTGCCTCATAGGATAGATGAATCGGCAAATGCTCCATAGAGTCGAAGAATCCAGGAGGAAACACCCTCTCTAGCTTGCATAGTGTTACCGCAATGTCCTTCTCTTGCTTTTCTAGACGATCAACGAGCAATTTCTTAGAACAAAGATCCCTGAAGAATATGCTAAGCTCCGTCAATGGATCCCAAACTGTCTGCGGTAAGAATTCCCGAAATGCAATCGGAATTAACCTCTCCATGAATACGTGACAATCGTGGCTCTTCATACCCGTCAATTTGTTTTCCTTCGGATCGACACATCTTCTCAGATTTGACACATATCCGTCTGGAAATTTTAGGCCCTGGATCCACCGACAAAGTTTCACTTTATCCTCCTTGTCCAGCGAGAAAATTGACTTCGGCAGGAACTGTTTTCTATTCTGCTGTATCAAATGCAACGCAGGGCGTTTGCATATTTCTTCTAAGTCCAACCTGGCCTTGGGATTGTCTTTCGTTTTTTCCCTTTACGTCAATCACAGTATTAATTATGTTATCAAACACATTCTTCTCAATATGCATGCCATCAAGATTATGTCTGATCAGATTGGTACTCCAGTATGGCAGATCCCAGAATATGCTCCTCTTTGTCCAGTTATGAACTCTACCAAATCCATCGCACTTGTACCCAGTTGTAGGATCTTCGATAGCACTTGGAAAATCTTTAACCTCCTCCCATATCGTGGCTCCGCACCACCTTGGCGGTGGATCACCCTTCTCTACAACGCCGGCACGGAAAGCATTCCTGTTCCTTCTGAACGGATGATCTTTTGGCAGAAATTGCCGATGACAATCAAAGAAGCACGGTTTTCCGCCGTGTTTCAAGCGGAAAGCCTTACTACGGTCCATGCAATACGGACATGAGAGACGGCCATGAGTGCTCCATCCAGATAACATTCCATAGGCCGGAAAGTCGTTGATGGTCCACATAAGGGTTGCCTTCATCTGAAAATTCTGCTTCCTGGAAACATCGTACGTGTTAGCGCCTACTTTCCATAACTGATTCAACTCATCTATCAAAGGCTGTAAGTACATGTCAATGTTCCTCTTGGGATTGTTCGGACCAGGAATTATAACGGTTAGAAATATGTACTGAGTCTTCATGCACATCCAAGACGGTAGGTTATACGGAGTGACAATCACAGGCCAGCACGAATACTGGGATCCCGAAGGACCAAAATGAGTAAAACCGTCAGAAGATAGTCTCAACCTGACATTTTGCGGATCTGAAGCAAAATCTGGATACACTCGATCAAAGTGCTTCCACGCTTCTCCATCGGATGGGTGATCCAACACTCCTTCAATCTGTTCTCGCATGTGCCAACTCATATTTTCGGCCGTCTCTTTCACCATAAATAATCTTTGCAACCGCGGCGTTAAAGGCAAGTAGTGCATTGAATCGGTCGGTCTTCTTGCACCGGTAGACCTTCTTGTACTAGTTGTCTTATAGCGATCAGCACCACAAAATCTGCACACATCTGCGTCCTTGTCGTCTTTGTAGTACAGCATGCACCCATTGCGACAGGAATCGATTTTCTCGTATCCCATCCAGAGCGATCTCACCATCCTCTTAGACCGGTAGAAGTCTTTAGGCAACTTAGCACCCGCCGGCAAGATCTCTATAATCAACTCCAACACTCGGTTGTAGCATTCTTGCGACATGTTAAAATCTGACTTAATGCTCAACAGTCTTGTAACCACCTCCAACGGTGAATGATCCTCACAACCAGGATACAATGGAGTCCTTGCATTCTCCAGCAACTCCATGAACTGTGCAGCATCGGCGTTCGGTGCCTCCTCAGGTGCATCATGAACGAAACTAGGCCCCGCAGCGTCGAAAACCATGTTCATGCACCCGTCGTCGTATGCATGATTATCTGAAACAAAATTAGGTCCCGCATGCATATATGGCTCAACATAAGGCTCCGGCTCTGATGCTAAAGACACAAGTTCTCCGTGTGCGGTCCACTGATAGTAATTAGGCGTGAAACCCCTCGAGTACAAATGATATGTCACTTCCACTTCTGGATAATATTTCACGTTATGATATTTCACACACGGACACTTAATTTTGGTGCCGTCCATGTACTGAGGGAACGCCTTAGCAAACTGCAGGAACTGCTCTACTCCCGCTATGTATTCATTCCGCACACCACACATATCATCAGGACGACGATTGTACATCCATGAACGATTCCGCAAGTAGTAATTCATATCCATTTGGAAATAATTCTGCAAAGATGGACACACATTATCCAACAGGCACAAATTCGTATATTATGTCTTATTAGGGACACATTAGTAGCGGACAGTTACTAATATCAATGATATGCAATCTAGGTCAAACTAGGTTGTACTAAGTCAAACAAAGTCAAACAAGGTCAACCTAAGTCAAACAAAGTCAAACAAGGTCAAAGTAGGTCAAGGGTTGACCTATAGTTGACACAGTGCAGTCTCGTGCACGTGTCCAAGCGTGTGTGTCCGTGTCTGTGTGTGTGTGCGTGTGTGTGTATGTGTGTCCGTGTCTGTGTGTGTGTGTGCGTGTGTGTCCGTGTCCGTGTGCGTGTGTGTGTGTCCGTGGGAGAGGAGGAGGAGGAATGAGAGGAGTTAGGTTAGGGTTTACCTGAGAAAGAGGAGGAGGAGGTCGGATTGGGGGAGGAGGAGCTCGAGGAGGAGGATCTCGAGGAGGAGGGGCTCGCCGGAGGGGGAGGGAGTCGCCGGGTGGGAGGGGGTCGCCGGGGGGGGGGGGGGGGCACTGACAGAGGGGGGAGGGAGTCGCCGGGGTGGGGGGGGGGGGGGGGGGGGGTGGGGGGGGGGGTGGGGGGGGGGGAATGAAATTTTCGGGTTTTTCGAGTGTGAATGAGAGGGAAAGAAGGCAGCGGCGTGCCCTAAGTAAAATAACTAGCGACGTCACGTTTTGACGTCGCTAAACGTCGCAAACTTGGCGACATGTACATAAAATATGTCGCTGAACGTCGCTATTCGGCGACGTAGTACACTCCTGTCGCAGAACGTCGCTAGACAGCGACGTTTTTGCGACGTGTTTATAAAAAAGTCGCTACTGGCGACGTCATTTATTGCCGTCGCTACATTACATCGCTATTTGATGATATTTTAGTAGTTCTAGCCGCATGGATCTTTGCTCTGCGAGCCGCATGAACCCGGGTCCGTTCCAGCCGCATGAGAACCCCTCCCCCGCGAGCCGCGTGGCATCTATTTCCTCCTGACCACATGCGCCCTTGACTGAACCTAGCTTCATGAGCTCCTAACTGAGCCACATGCGCCTCCTTCTATTCCTAACCGCATGGGCAGTTCCCGCCCTCAGCCGCATGAGCTGCTCCCGCATGGATTCCTTCCTTGGCCGCATATGCCTGAGCCGCATGGCTTTTCCATAGACTTGTATTCTATGATTGAATTATTATTATTTGATTTTTTTTTTATGATAGCTCATGTCTTGTAACCTCGGCATAACTTGGATCTCCTGGTTGAATGCTTGCACTATGATATTCTGCACATGTACCATGAACACAGCAGTGACCCGCAGTGGTGCACTCTTGATACGTAACATGACCTGATGGTGGCCCGTCGTGGCGCACTCCTGACAAGTAAACTTGACATGATAAACCTGGCATATCTCGATATGCCGTTGCGACGGCTACCTGACATGACATGACCTGTATAAATAACCTGGACACCGTGGGCGATTGTGCTTGTACAAATAATCCAGTCCTGTCTTGCATCATGTCTAGGATGGGACTCCTGAGTACCACGGTCAGGAGTACATACTGAAATGGACTAAGGCTAATAACTAGATTAATACATTAGTCATAAAGAGATCTTCCAGGTACAAGCAATCCCGTTACCTGGGCGCGCTTGGGTTCTGTAGTCTGCCGTCGAGTAGGGCACATTTCCAGCACACTGTCATGTGTTGCACCCTTCAAGCTACTTAAGGGTACATGCGTTTTCTGGACGATGTACCCACCTGAATTCAATTCCTAATTTTCGACCTGGGTAACCTGGATGGTCTGCACGGCTTGTGGCTGTGGAATAATCTCACTGCATCTTGTTAGTAACTAGGCCTGTGATAATCCTAGCTAGTTAAAATATCAAGCCGTACTTGTTGCTTGGCCGTGATTGATTGAATGAAGAACAACATGTCTAGCCTTGTCTTGATCCTGTACAATATTGCTACCTGTCCTGATTTCTTATAATTATCTGCCGATAAATAGTGGGAAACCAAGTTCCGTTCAGATGAAGGATTACAACCCTGGTCCTTGTTTGGTTTACTGGTTATAACCTGGCTATCCGAATAGTTCCATGGTTATCTCGTCGTATATCATCCTGATCTTATATTTCCAGATTTTATTTATTTATTTATATGCTGTGCTAATTGCTGGTTTTAGTTCCTAAGTGGAGCTTCCTTTGTGGCACTTGCTCTTTCTGGGATCTGACCCAGCTGGTTTTGTATGGCCATATATCGGAGCAGCTCAGAGGATATGTAGCTGGCTATGTCTGCCCCCGCTCTCCAGTATTCTGGTTCTGGGGCGTGACATGGTTTAAGTGGTGGCCCATGCAGGTCTTGTTAATCAAGATATGTGAGGGTTTACCGAATAGATGTCTCAATCAGTACTCGCCCTTGATCTCTGTTCGTATCCTCTGAATCCCTGGATTCTTGACCTGATCACATGCTTGTATCGTTGATCTGTCTTGGTCCTTCCTTATTGTTCCCTATGTCGTCTTCTTCAGCGGCATCGTTCCTGGACCTGCCGGTCAGCAAGGCGGAGCACTTCCCGTGGACCAGCAGCAACCCGGAGATCAAGTCCAGCATTCCGGAGTGGCCTCCAGAGTCGTGCCTTCTGGCGGAGAGCCACCAGTTCAGCCCGTCCAACCTGTAGAACCTGATGATGGCACTTTGGTAGGTCTTGTCAGGACCTTGATAGCTTCCCAAGATCGTCGAGGAGATGCCTTGCACCAGGCAATGACGGATGCTCTGACCAGAGGAGGTCATCAGGGTAACAGCGCGGCCAACAACTTCAAGCGCTTGAACCCTCTATTCTTCGACGGCAGTGAAGATGCTATCGCTGCAGATGCTTGGCTTCAGGACATCGAGGTGATTCTAGAAGCAGCCAGGACCCCAAAGAATGAGAAGGTAGCCGTGGTGCGCTTGCAGTTATTAGATCTTGTCCGCAGCTGGTGGGCGGCTCAGGCCGTTGGATTAGCAGCACCCATTGCTTGGGCGGTATTCAGAGAGAGATTCCAGACCAAGTATTTTGATGCTGTGGCTCGGTACGATCTACAGACGAGGTTCAACAATCTGAAGCAGATGGGCAGGACGGTCGACGGATATGCGGCCGAGTTTTCGAGGCTCAGTCGGTTTGCTCCCACCTTGGTGGCAACCGAGTATGATAGAGCCCAGCGATTTCAGCAGGGGCTTCACTTGGAGATTTTGTTGGCAGTTAAGCAGTTTGAGCATCAGAATTTTGATGCAGTCTTGAGAGCAGCTAGGAGGCATGGATATACCTCCCAGAGGATCGTGGATAGGGCCGGAGGTCGGAAGAGATCCCACGGCCAGATGAATCAGTCTTCAGCCCCAGCCCCGACAGCCAGGACTTTGACTATTGGAGCTCCGAGGCGAGCGGTCTCAGTAACGTCGGTTCAGCATTCATCCCCGACGTACCCTCAGCAGCAGCAGCAGCAGCAGTCTTCCGCAGTGGGATGTTCTTATTGTGGGAAGCCAGGCCATGTAGTGGCAGAGTGTCGCAGGGTACAGGGATTGTGTCTGGCTTGTGGAGCAACAGACCATAGGGTTGGATCCTGTCCGAATAGGGGTGGTTCATCATCGTCCAACCTTTCTAGCTCTTCGGTGAGAGGACCAGCACCGGTCCAGCAGCAACAGTATTCATTACCGAGGCCCTTGCCGCCTCAGTCCCAGGCGTTCCACAAGCAACAACATCCCCAGCAGTATGCTCAAGCCCAAGCCTTGAGTCAGAATAGGCAGCGAGGATTTCAACAGAGGGGACTAGCACCCCGGGGGCATGGTCAGGCTATGGTGATGACCACAGAGGAAGGATTGGCACCAGGAGAGGTAGTGGCAGGTACTATTCTCGTCAACTCCTTTCCAGCTTCAGCTTTATTTGATTCGGGTGTATCGCATTCTTTTATGTCTGCACGATTCGCGACACGGGTATGATTGGAGCCCGAGTCATTATCAGTAAGGCTTAATATACTTACTGGTAACGGACTTGTGGGAGTAGATAGAGTGTTTTCCTCGTGTCGGATCGTAGTTAGCAGTAGAGAATTTCCCGCTAGATTGATAGAATTTCCGATGGCCGATTATGATGTGGTCTTAGGGATGGATTGGTTGAGGAACCAGTATGCTAGAATAGACTGCCATATTGGTAGGGTTATTTTAGCATTCCAGGCGAGCCAGAGTTTTCCTTTTCCCGAGGCGAAGTTGAGCCTTCTCCTCCAGTGTTGCGGATGGCAGTAGCAGCAGTGTAGTTACCTCGGATAGTTGAAGAGTTTCCAGATGTTTTCCCAGAAGAGCTTCCAGGTATGCCGTCAGAGCGGGAGATCGAGTTCACCATAGACTTGATTCCTGGGACAGCCCCAGTGTCAGAGAGAGTCTACAGGATGGCGCCGTCAGAGCTAGAGATCTTATAAGATGATTGAAGAACTTCGAACCAAGGGATTCATTCGTGCTAGTGGATCGCCTTGGGGAGCCCCGATGCTTCTTGTGAAAAAGAATGGTACGTCCAGGTTATGTGTTGATTATCGTACCTTGAACTCAGTGACAATCAAGAACAGATACCCTCTTCCGAGGATAGATGACTTGTTTGATCAGCTCAAAGGGGCAGCAGTATTCTCGAAGATTGATTTGCGGTCAGGATATCATCAGATCAGAGTCAGAGAGCAGGACATCCCGAAGACAGCGTTCAGATCGAGATATGGGCATTGGGAGTTCCTTGTGATGCCATTTGGAGCGACCAATGCGCCGGCTGTATTCATGGATCTCATGAATCGTATTTTATGCCTTATTTGGATCAATTCGTGATTGTTTTTCTGGATGATATCCTGGTCTATAGCAGGAGTGAGGCGGAGCATGAGCAGCATCGCCGTGTGGTTCTTCAGATTTTCAGGGAGCACCAGTTGTATGCCAAGTTCAGTAAATGCGAGTTCTAGTTCGATCGCATTTCGTACTTGGGTCACATCATCACTCGAGGAGGAGTAGAAGTGGATCCCCAGAAGATTGTGGCTATTGAGTCGTGGCCGGTGCCCAGCACGGTTGCAGAGGTTCGCAGTTTTCTCGGATTGGCCGGTTACTACCGGCGATTTGTTTCAGACTTTGCCCGGATCTCGGCACCATTGATCCAGTTGACCCGCAAGGAGGTGCAGTTTGCTTGGACAGCAGAGTGCCAGGATTCTTTTGAGAAGTTGAAGCGAGGCTTGATGACGACTCCCATTCTCACACTTCCAGATGGAACTGGAGGATTCTCAGTATATTGTGATGCTTCAGGCAGAGGCTTGGGATGTGTTCTGATGCAGCATGGGAAGGTAATAGCTTATGCGTCACGACAACTTCGTGATCATGAGAGGAATTATCCAACCCATGACTTGGAGCTGGCAGCTGTAGTGTTTGCACTTAAGCTTTGGAGACACTATTTGTACGGAGATAGGGTGGAGATTTTCACCGACTACAAGAGCCTGAAGTATGTTTTCACCCAGAAGGATCTTAACATGCGTCAGAGGAGGTGGCTGGAGCTTCTTGTGGATTATGATGTCAACTTGCAGTATCACCCAGGGAAGGCCAACGTTGTTGCAGATGCATTGAGCAGGAGCCGGAGTTTATTTTCTAACGGCGCAGCCGGAGTTATTAGCCGATCTTCAGAAGATGGGTATAGAAGTTGTCCTTCCTTCCAATGTGGCATTGATGGCCAGCATGCAAGTTCAGTCCACCATAGTCGAGAGGATCCGGATGGCGCAGTCAGCATATTCCAAGCTTCAGCGACTTAGAGCAGAGTGTGAGGCGGGACGACGACCAGAGTTATGTATTCATGAAGACGGTACACTTAGGCATGGTAAGCGTCTTTGTGTACCCAGTGGTTTCAGACAGGAAATCATGGCAGAGGCTCACAGTTCGCAGTATTCCATTCACCCTGGTGGTACGAAGATGTACCGTGATATCCGTCAGCACTTCTGGTGGAATGGCATGAAGAGGGAGATAGCCCGGTTTGTCTCTCGCTGTTTAGTCTGCCAACAAGTTAAGGCTGAACATCAGAGGCCCGCTGGACTTCTTCAGCCCTTGCCGATTCCAGAATGGAAATGGGAACATGTGACCATGGATTTTGTGACCGGATTGCCTAGGTCCCCAGCTGGTCGAGATGCTATTTGGGTTATAGTTGACAGGCTCACGAAGGTAGCTCACTTCCTCCCGTTCAGAGTTGGTCAGTCGACAGCTCAGTTAGCAGAGGTGTACCTCAGGCAGATTGTCAGGTTGCACGGAGTGCCAGTCAGTATCACCTCGGACCGAGATTCAAGATTCACGTCGCACTTTTGGCGTAGCCTGCAAAAGAGTTTGGGAACTTGTCTCCAGTTCAGTTCAGCATATCATCCGCAGACAGATGGTCAGTCGGAGCGTACGATCCAGACTCTTGAAGATATGTTGCGGTCCTGTACACTTGACTTCGGTGGTTCGTGGGAAGATCACCTGCACCTGGTGGAGTTCTCGTACAACAATAGTTTCCAAGCTAGTATCCAGATGGCACCGTTCGAGGCACTGTATGGTAGGAAGTGCCGATCCCCGCTAGCATGGGACGATGTCGGAGAGAGGCAGATGCTCGGTCCAGAAATGATTGCTCAGACCGTTGAGGTGGTCAGGAGAGTCAGGGATCATCTTCAAGTTGTCTAAGATCGCCAGCGCCATTGGGCCGATTCTCATCGGCGCCCTCTCGAGTTTTCTGTCGGCGACCATGTATTTCTGAGGATTTCGCCTAACCGTGGCGTCATTCGTTTCGGCGCACGGGGAAAGCTTAGTCCTAGGTACATAGGACCGTTCGACATTCTGGAGCGAGTAGGAGATGTATCCTATCGTCTCGCTCTTGCCGCCGTCGCTACGGGAAGTGCATGACGTTTCCATGTATCCCAACTACGACGGTATATCCCGGACCCGAGCCACATCCTAGATCATTCGAAATTGGTTGTTGGTACCAACCTTTCGTATGAGGAGAGGCCCGTGTCTATATTGGACCGAAGAGAGAAGACACTCAAGAACAAGACTATCAAGTTAGTCCGAGTTGCTTGGGGTCATCACTCTTTGGGTGAGTCAACATGGGAGCGTGAGGATGATATCCGATCGCGATATCCCGAACTATTTGACTCGTGAGGTATAATGTCTTCCTTATGCCTCGTGGCTTCGATTCCTTGCTTGCATGATTGATTGCTTGATGGATTGCCTAGTATAGCTTGCTTGTGATTAGTATAGCTTGTCCTCGTCCCTCTAGCCTCTTAATTAAATTCCGAGGACGGAATTCTTTTAAGGTGGGTAGAGTTGTAATGCCCGTGGTTCGTATTACGTATTTTTGGAATACTTGTACGTATTTATCTTGTATTGCATGATTCCTGAGCTTTTCTTCATGGCTTGGTTTATTCTTGGGTTGGTTCGGCTTGGCTTGGTTTGCTTTGGTTCATCATGAACCAAAGGTGAACCCCTACCTACCTACCACCACCATTAGTATTTATTAACCCATTCTCCTTTCTCCTCATAACTCTTCTTCTTCTCCACCATAACTTCTTCACCTACCAGAGAGAGAGAGGTCTAGGCAAGTGCAACTTGCTTCATGGAGGAACTCTAATTTTATTGCTCCATTCTCTTCTTTACAGCATTGTACATACTTTAGTACTTGGCATTTTTACTTTCCATGGCCAGATTCTTGTAGATCTAAGTTTATCTTATTTTCGGATTTTTTGGGTTTTGATCTATTTAATCTTGTTATTTCTAAGTTTTGATGGTTCCATGTTGTAGAGAATTTCGTTCTGCCCCATTTTGACCTATGGAAGTTCGGATTTGGACTCTGGATGAAGGTTTTATGGAGCTTGGAAGCATGGGTTCATGGTGTTCTTCTCGAAAATTTGGAGAAGAAGAACAGTTCTCTGGCCGCGTGGCAGTACTTGACGGCATGAACAATCATGCGGCAAGTCGCTTCAGCCGCATGAGACCCTTGTACTTCAGCCCGCATGAGACCCTTCTACTTCTACGCCGCATGAGACCCTTGTACTTCTAGCCGCATGAGACCCTTGTACTTCAGCCGCATGAGACCCTTGTACTTCTAGCCGCATGGACTTGAGTCGAGCGCATGTGCCTGAACTTCTCAGCACCGCATACGCCTGGAATTCTCTGGCCGCATAAGTCCTCAGTCACTTCCAGCCGCATGGGGTCCAACTCGCTCTCAGCCGCATAAGCCTATTTTCTTCTTGGCCGCATAGACCGAGTCTCTTCTAGCCTCATGG
>JANAVB010005949.1:0-33338 GCA_029216955.1 Iris pallida
TAGCTCATTTTCTCCCTTTTAGAATTGGCCAGTCGACGGATCAGATAGCAGAGATGTACCTCAGACAGATAGTCAGGTTGTATAGAATACCAGTCAGTATTGTATCGGACAGAGATTCAAGATGTACATTATACTTTTGGCGGAGTCTTCAAGAGAGCTTGGGGACTGGTCTCAAGTTTAGTTCAGCTTATCATCCGTAGACAGATGGTCAATCAGAGAGTACGATTCAAACTCTTGAAGATATATTGTGGTCTTGTGTCCTTGACTTCGGTGGTTCGTAGGAAGATCACGTATATCTAGTAGAGTTCTCTCATAACAACAGTTTCTATGTCAGTATCCAGATTGCACCATTTGAGGCACTGTATGGCAGAAAGTGCAGATCTCTATTAGCATGGGATAATATAGGTGAGAGGCAGATGCTTGGCCCAGAGATGGTTACGTAGACTATCAAGGTGGTCAGACAAGTCAGAGATCATCTTCGAGTGCACAAGATCACCAGTGTCATTGGGCCGATTCTCATCGGCGTCTCCTTGAATTTTCTATCGGTGACCACGTATTCCTTAGGATCTCGCCTACCCATGACGTCATTCGATTCGGCGTATGAGGAAGGCTCTGTCCTAGATATATAGGGCTGTTCGATATTCTTGAGCGAGTAGGTGATGTGTCCTATCGTCTCGCTCTTCCGCCGTCGTTATGTGATGTACATGACGTATTCCATGTATCCCAATTGCGATGGTATATCTCGGATCCGAGTTATGTCCTTGATCATTCGAAATTAGTTGTTGGTACCAACCTTTCATATGAGGAAAGGCATGTATCCATATTGGACCGAAGAGAGAAGGTACTCAAGAACAAGACTATTAGTTTAGTCCGCGTTGCTTGGGGTCATCACTCTTTGGGTGAGAACGTAAAGCGTGAGGATGATATCTGATCGCGATATCAACACTCGTTTGACTCAAAAGGTATAATATCTTCCTTGTGCCCTATGCTTTTAATTCCTGGCTTGTATGAATGATTGCTGGATTGACTGCTAGTCGTAGATTGCTCGTGGTTAGTATCGCTTGTCCCGACATCTCTAGCCTCTTGATTAAATTTCGAGGACGGAATTCTTTGAAGGTGGATAGAGTTGTCACTCCCGTTTTCCGTTATACGTATTTTCAGTATATGTGTACGGATTCCCGACCCGTATTTTAACTTGTCTAGCATGGTTTGGTCTTGGTTAGCTTGGCTTGGTTTATTTTGGTTTGGTTTGGGTCAAGGTGGTTCATCAAGTTGAACACTCTATATAACCCAACCCCTTTTCCCTCCTCCTTTACTTTCATTTATTTCTTCATCTACTTTTCCTTCATTTATTTTCTCCCAAACCCTTAGGCAAGTATAATCTTGCTTCATGGGAGATCTCATATTTTACTGTTCCATTGTCTTCCTTAAATAGTTTTATGACTCTTTAGTACTTAGTATTTTGGTTTTGGTGGATAAAATCTTGTAGATCTAAGTTTACTCAAATCTTAGTTTTTTTGGGTTTTGATCTATCAAACTTTATTATTTTTAAGTTTTGATTGTTCTATGTTGTAGAGAATTTTGTTCTACCCAATTTAGACCTTTGAAAGTCCCGATTTTGAGTTGTTTTGAGGGATTTATGAACTTGGGAAGTTCATGGGTTCCATGAACTCATGCTCTCGGCATGGAGAAGAAGAACAGTGCTAGGCGCATATCTCTTTTTATGCGCCCATAGCACCCTATTCTTTGGGTGCATCATCCTATATATGCGCCCAAAGCATCCTACTTCTTTCAGCTTGGGCGCATGGCCATTTAAATGCGCCCATGGCTCTTTAGCTTGGGCGCATAGCTCTTGATATACGCCCATGGCTCTTCTGCTTGGGCGCATAGCTCTTGGTATGCGCCCACTTAGTCATGGAAGATAGTCTCCTTGCTTTTCTTTCAGTACGACCTGTCCCCAGCATGTGGGCGCATGCACACTTGGGAGCATGCCCTTCCATAGTACATCCACCCTGGACGCATGCTCTTTAGGCGCATACTCCCTTCGGGCGCATGCTTCTTTGGGCGCATGCCTGTTTATGGGTGTATGATTCTTTGGGTGCATGCTGCCCTTGCTAATGCTGCCCTTGGGCGCATGCTGTCCCTAGCCCCTTCATTTTGCCATGATAATTATGTTACCTTATCCATGTTTGTCCCCATGGTCCTTAGTGTAAGTTGTAACCTTTAAGCATGATGGGCATCTTCCATGATGGCCTTGTATAATGTATCTGTGTTTCATATGTACTCTGGGCTTTAAGCACAATCTTAGCATGACATGTATACTCTTTGATAACTCTTTCGGTGTCCCGTCGTGGCGTACCCTTGACCAGTGAATCCTTGGCATACAAGTACACTTAGCACGAGCACGACATGATAGACATGAACACGATATGGCAATATGGCTTAACATGATAACTCTTGATAGTGGCCCGTTGAGGCGTACTCTTGACAAGCCCCTTGACATGATAACTCTAACAGTGGCCCGTCCGGCGCACTCTTAATAAGTAACAAGTAAACTTGACATGTACAAGCTTGATAGTGGCCCGTGGTGGCGCACTCCTGACAAGTGATCTTGACAAGTAACAAGTAACTCTCATCTTAACCCCGTGGGTAATTTCTCTTGATTGTGTCTGTACAAGCTATGTTTTTCGTCTTGCATCATGTCTAGGACATGAATTCCTGATTTCCACGGTCAAGGATTCGTACTGAATCTGACTAAGTTAATGACTAGATTGATCAAGTAGATCATAAAGAGAATTCCCAGTCACAAGTAATCCCGTTATTTGGGCGCCTCAAGTGGACTTATAGCCTGCCGACGAGTAGGGAACATTTCTAGCACACTGTCATGTGTTGCACCACAAAGTCACCTAAATCAACTCTCTCAACCTGCGAAAGGATAACTAGATAGTCTGCAGGGCTTGTGACTGCTGGAACATCTCATTGCATCTTGTAGTAACTAGGCTTGTGATAACCCTAGTTAGTTAAAGTATCAACCCGTACTCATTGCTTGGCCGTGATTGATGGGTGGAGACCAGTCTAGTCTTGTCTAGGCAGTACCAGTCTATGATTACTTCAGTATATTACTGTTTATGCTTTACCCTTGCCGATAAATGATTGGAGACTAAGCTCTGTTCAGGTGAAGCATTACAACCCCGGTCCTTGTTTAGTTTATGGGTTGTAACTTGGTTACCGAAATAATCTCTTAGTTATCTTATCGTTTATCACCCTATTTTTTTAACTCCCGTTTTCATGTTATTACTTATGTCTCATGTGCTAATATGCTGGTTTTAGTTCTTAAGTGAAGCCTCTCTTGTGGCACTTGCTCTTATAGGTTCTAACCCAGCTCGTTTTGTATGGCCAAATTTTGGAGTAGCACCCGAGGATGTACCTGTCTTCCAGCCAGATGGTGAACACCAGGCGTAACCCTGGCAACGAGTGGGTTTTCTTCTTCCCCGCTCTCTTGTAAATTATTCTTTTGAGGCGTTTAGCCGCCGAGTAAGTATTAGCTCATATTAAAACTTACTTTTGTCTGCCTAAGGGCTGTAACATGATTGACAAATCCTAGGGTTGACCATGTATGACTTGAACTTTTGCTAGTCTTCACATTTTGTATGACTAGCTTTATGATCATCTGATTATGTAATGTTTGGGATGCCTTACTTTTTATGTCTGATGATCTAATATCTTGTAACTATTACTTGCTTGCTTGAGATTGAGACACTAGGCTTGTTCTTGACCATAAGATACTGATGGCTTGTAGATAAACCCTGATGCATCTAGACAGCCGTGACCGTATTACAAGGTGGGTTGCACTTACGTACCTGGCTGTGTCTGTCCCCTGCTCTCCAGTATTCTGGTTCTGGGGCGTGGCAACAATAGAGGCTAGCTAGCAGGGATTGAAGGCCTTTGGGACCATAGCAATTGGTGTGGGATCTCTTCTACGCAAATTCATTGAGATTCTAACTCTCAATAGGTAGTGGCCTCTAAACTCATTTGTTTCCTAATTTCTTTCCGTAGATGCATTCATTTAGGGTCCCCCTAGTTGTAGACCAAGTTGGGTCCAAATCGAAACCATTTGATACGCGTATCGGAGGCGTATCGGAGTATAGTATAAAGTGTTTGGTGAAATGCCTCTTAGGAATTGATTTCACTATTTTATAAAACAAATTTCATAATATTGTAGCCCTATATGTGAGGATCACAAAACCCTAGGACTGAGCTGAGTTTGACATGATTTTCGTGTCCAAAATCAGACACGGGACGTCACACGACGAGACAGTGCACTGTCCTGATGACACGAGCCTCGTGCTCGCAGTAGAGGACACGTGGACACGCAAACTTTACACAGAGGTAGGGGCAATGTCTGATAGGCCCCTCCTAAAGTTTCAAGTTATTTTGTGTCGTGTTGAGTGTGGAATCGTGTCTGCATTGGTCTTGTACTGACGGTGCACACACAAATTCGGGTCACTAATACGTGTTTGTATCTCGGACACGAGACCACTTAGACACGAGACAGGCACATGTACACCAAGCCCTAGACCTAGGCTACCTGTGGACACGAGCATGAGACCAAGATTGTGTGTGTCATGTCCTAGAGGGATCGACACACCAAGATTGTGTGTGTGTCGTGTCCGAGGTGTATATATATATATATATATATATATATATATATATATGAGGGTATCAACTTCTTAATGGTGCTTGGAGGCATGCCTCCAAGGGGGCTCGAACCCGCGCCACTGTGACGGGGTGCTCCACCGTTCCCAACGGGCTACGGCCACTGGGATATATATATACATATAGAGTTATGTATCAATATATAAGTTATATATATGTTATTGTATATATATGGTATGCTCTTGACCAAGATACCTTGACCTAGTTTGACTAGAATATTGACTAGAGTTGACCAAGAGTTGACTTTGACCTAGAATGGCCTAGAATCATGTAGAATGCAATGTACACTTCAATTATTACATCTTGAACACTTTGTAACCTGTGTTGCTATAAATAGGACTCAGTTACTCTGGTTCGGATATGTGTTCTCACCAGTCATTCAGAATATCAGGCGAGTACATTCTCTAATCTTTTCATACTTGTCAGGATCTATATTGTTGTTCTAGACTACTTTACTTGATGTTGACACTTGTTATCACGGATTAGTACTATATAGATCTTTTCATGCAAAGTTATCCCTTCAGCGAATATATCGAGTATTTCATACTTGTGTACTTTATCATGTGCATGTGTGCTCCTTATATTCATATATAAATCGTGTGCTCTCATATACTCTCATGTGCTTGTTGGCCCATTGGTCATGGTCAAACCTGATTTTAATAATTGATCAAACTTTGTATCGATATAAATACAAGTCAACTCAGATGTTTACCTACGACGTTTTGGACACTGCTCAACAATGGATATCAACAATGTTCAAGACTGAAGCCGTTTGCCATTCAGAATGTACTTCCTGTTAAGCAATGTAATTTTTTATTTTATTGAGTCTAAGAATACATTGTACACCGAGTCGTACTGGAAAATAGGCTATCCGAAAATATTTTTCAAAACCATCATATCCTTTTACAAATGACCTATGTTTTTGAAAAATATTCTTTTTACAAAAAGCCTCTGAAGGATTTTTCAAAAAGCCAAAATTTATTTTCTCCAAAAATGAACTGGCAGAACCCCAGGAGAACTCGGGCCGAGTTCGGCCAGAGTTCGGCCACTTGGAACGTTGGTGAACGTTGGGTTTTTGAACTTGGTCATCCTTCAGTTACGGTTTATTACAAAGAGTTATGTCCAAATTCTATCCGAATTCTGTCAGTCTTTGGAAAAACTATAAATAGAGAAGGATTTCGTTCATTTCAAATCACCAATTCACTTTCAATCTCTTCTCTTCCTGAGCTTACATTCTTCCAAAGAGTTCTAAAAGCTTTCATTTTCAAATCCCAAGCCAGTTACAATCCTCTAGTCGATTTGCTAGTACGGTACGGTTTAGAAGTTTCAGAGCGATTGTAATCAGAGGCTTGATAGAAGATTCAACTCTTCACAATTGAAGTTGGTCGAGTTCTTCGTATCAAAGCTCGCGTATGTAGAAGTTGCAAGGACTTCGTATGAAAACTTGCAGGATTTTCCAATAGTGGATTCAACTGGAAGCTAGAGTTCTTTCGACTGGACTAGTCCTCACAAGAGGGAAACCAGTATAAATCTCGGTGTTTGCATTTGCCTTCTGATCATTTTTAATTTCTGTTATTTACTTTTCTGATTATTATTATATCTGTGATCTAACTGCTAACAAGATTTTTAATTAGCAATATTCCGCTGCCTACTCTATTCACCCCCCTCTAGAGTATTCTGCTTTATGATTTCGTTCCTACAATTGGTATCAGAGCGGGTTATACAGGTAAAGCAAGATAAAATTGCAGTTATATTCAATTATTACATAGATCACAGCATTACACATGGCAACTGTAAAATTCACAAGTGAAGGTCAAGCCACAAACATACCTCCACTATTTGACGGCACAAACTACACTTATTGGAAAATACGTACGAGTTTCTTTCTGAAATATCTTGATTTTGACTTATGGTTTGTAGTTATTGATGGTTATAAAAAGCCACCTCGTATAAATGTTGATGGAGTTTTAACTAAAAAATCCCATGACAAATATACAGAGGAAGAAAAGAAAAAGGCCAGTCTTGACGCACGTGCTATTAACGCTTTATTTTGTGCTTTAGACAGAACTGAATTTAATAGGGTATCTATATGCACAACTGCAAATAAAGTGTGGAAACTTCTTGAAGTCACACATGAGGGCACAACTCAAGTCAAAGAATCAAAGGTCGGCAGACTTACTCAAGAGTATGAGGCATTCAAGATGAAGCCCAACGAAACAGTTACTCAGATGTTCGAGAGATTCTTGCATATTGTAAATCCTTTGTCCTTCCTAGGCAAAGATTACAGTAACCATGAAAAGATTCACAAACTCCTGCGAGCACTTATAAAGAACTAGATTCCGAAGGCTACTGCAATCATTGAAGGAAACGACCTCACTACCATGACACTTGAAGTACTCATGGGTAAGCTACTCACTCATGAACTAGAGCTACAAGACTTTGAAGAGCCTGCACCAAAGGAGAAGGCGATCGCTTTCAAGGCTCAGCATAGAACATCTGCTGAAGATGATTCAGACAACAGTGAATCTGATGCTGAAGATCAAGCACTCCTTGCAAGAAAATTCAAAAGATTCTTGAGATATAAGAAAAAGACAAAAAAGAACAATGGCGGCAACAGCTGGTATCAAGATAACGCTGTCTGCTACGGCTGCAAGAAGAAATGACACATGAAGAAGGACTGTCCTACAAACTCATCAACAAGCAAGAAGAGCAATAGATACGAGAAAGGGAACCTGAAGAGATCAACATCTCGAAAGTGTGCCAACACCAGCATATGGCATAAAAGTGAAGCCAGCGAATCAGAAGATGAACAATCAGAAGACGCTGCAAATGTATGCTTTATGGCATCCGATCAGGTACTCTCTGAACTTATAGTTGATACATATGATGACTTCATCTTTGAGCAATTAGGAGAAGCCTTCAGTGAACTGTTAAGTGATTACAGGAAACTGCGTAGCAAATATCAGACCTCTAAGAAGGTACAAAAAGAGTACAAAGGTGAAATAGGAAGACTTACCGACCTACTAGCTGAGGTTAAAGATAATTTTAGTGAGTCTGGTGAGCTTTCTTCTATTAAGCTCTTATTACACGAGACTACCAAGTCATCTGAAGAAAAAGATAAGGTTATTGACCAACTGAAAGAAGAACTTTCTAAAGAGAAGAAAAGTCTTCAAAATGCACAAGTCAGAATGGAAGCACTCACTTCTGACTATACTAAGTTATATGACACTTCCAAAAGATTTGAAATTAGGTTAGGAAAACAGCCTGAGACTGCTGCTTCCTACCTTAACACGTGTCACTTACCGAAAAATCGGAACATTCCCAAACCTAACACTGTCAGACCTAACCCTATCAAACCTTTGCCTAAAAAGGTTATGCCCAAACAGGATAATAGGTATGCTTTCTTCTATACTAGAAAACCTAAACCTACCAACCATGCACACCACTCAGCTTTCAACACTCAACATGCTAAATGTCATTATTGTGGCCTCATTGGTCATATATCTTCTGCATGTAGAATCAAAAAGTTAGTAGATTTAAATATTTATGCATGGATACCGAAAACTAACCAGTCAGGACCCTACAAGAAATGGGTACCAAGAGTTTCATCTGCAAATTATTTTATAGGTGGGACGCCCTTCACATGCTAGGAGCAAATGGATCCTCGACAGCAGTTGCTTACGGTACATGACCGATGACGCTTCATTATTTGCAACACTGTCGAAGAAGAATAAAGAAGGATACGTCTCCTTCGGCAATAATTTAAAAGGGTATATAATCGGTATTGGTAATATTGGTAAAGCTCCCTATCCAGTGATTAAAGATGTTTGTCTTGTTACTGAGTTAAAACATAATCTGTTCAGCATAAGCCATTTAGCTGATCACGGTTATGGTATTAACTTCGTAAAAGACAAATGTACTATTATTGATAGTTCAACTGGCTGTACTATATTTGAAGGTATTAGGGAAGACAATATATATGTATTCTATTTGTTGGAAGATGCTAACACAACAGGTAGATGTTTGATGGCCAAAAGCATTGAGAGTCAACTATGGCATATGAGACTCGATAATGCAAACATGGATACAATTTTAAGATTATCTACGAAAAGTTGGTACGCGGCTTACCGGATATTTCTTTCAAAAAGGATACGGTAAGTAGTGAATGTGAAAAGAACAAAGCTATCAAATCCGTATTCAAATCCAAGAACGATGTAAGTACCACTAGACCTTTACAATTGTTGCATATGGATTTATTTGGACCCAGCAGAATTGCTAGTCTAGGTGGTAAGTTATATGCATTTGTTATTATAGATGACTTCTCTAGATATACATGGGTTTATTTTCTTGCACGAAAGAATGATGCATTATCAGAATTCGTCACCTTTTGCAAGAAAGTACAAAATGAAAAAGGGTTCATGATTACTCGTATTCGTAGTGATCATGGCGGCAAATTTGAGAATGCAGAATTCAAGCAATTTTGTGACACACACGGTTATCTGCATGAATTCTCTTGTCCTAGGACTCCACAATAAAATAGAGTTGTGGAACGTAAGAACAGAACTCTATCTGAAATGGCTAGAGTTATGTTAAACCAGTTTAGTCTACCTAGATATTTATGGGTTGAAGCTGTAAATACAGCTTGCTATATTCTCAATAGGGTTCTAATTCGACCTATATCGAAGAAGACTCCCTATGAATTATGGTTTGATATAACACCAAATGTTTCTTATTTCAAAATCTTTGGTTGTAAATGTTTTATTCTTAATAACAAAGATAATTTGAGTAAATTTGATGAAAAGGCCGATGAAGGTATATTTTTAGGTTATGCAGCAAAGAGCAAAGGATATAGAGTCTTCAACAAAAGAACCATGATCATTGAAGAATCTATCAACGTCAAGTTTGGTGAGCTTAATCAACACTTAGACGATGATGACAATGAAGACATAATCGCACCAAGTACAGCTACTGCAAAACCTTCACACAAAGATACCGAACCATCATATCAGGCATCAGATGAACCTTCAAGCAAAGAAGCTGGAACTAGCAATCCTGAGACTACACCAAAAGAGATGAGATTCTTGGCTAGTCATATAAATGACTTGGTAATTGGTGAGATTACCAAGGGTGTAAGTACTCGTTCCTCCAATAAAGATATAGCTTCTTGTGTTACTTTTGTCTCGCAGTTTGAACCCAAAAATATTGATGAAGCATGTAGTGATAATTTTTGGATAGATGCTATGCAAGAGGAATTAAACCAATTCGAACGGAATCAAGTTTGGAAACTTGTTCCCAAGCCTATTGATCATCCGGTCATTGGTACCCGATGGGTATTCCGAAATAAACTGAACGAGAATGGTTTAGTGACACATAATAAGGCTCGACTCGTAGCTCAAGGATACAATCAGGAAAAAGGTATCGACTACGATGAAACTTATGCCCCAGTTGCGAGATTAGAATCCATTCGCATATTTTGTGCATTTGCATGTTTTTATAATTTTAAATTATTTCAAATGGATGTCAAAAGTACATTTTTAAATGGTTTTATAAAAGAAGAGGTATGTAGCTCAACCACCCCGGTTTTACTGATTTTAAATTTCCTGAATATGTTTTCAAGTTGAAGAAAGCTTTATACAGTTTGAAACAAGGCCCTCGTGCTTGGTACGATCGTCTAAGCTCTTTTCTACTTGATAATGGTTTTTCAAAGGGAAAGGTTGACACTACTTTGTTTATAAAGTCTTTGAATAATAATATTCTTTTGATTCAAGTCTATGTAGATGATATTATCTTTGGATCTTCTGATGAATCTCTTTGTCAAGAATTTTTAAAGTGTATGCAGAATGAGTTTGAGATGAGCATGATGGGAGAGCTGAAGTTCTTTCTCGGACTGCAAATCAAACAAACCAACAATAGGGCATTCATAAATCAAGCTAAGTACACAAAGGATCTACTAAAGAAGTTCGACATGGAAGCAGCAAAGCCACTTAGCACTCCAATGGCGACTTCAACCAAGCTTGATATTGATGAACAAGGCAAACCTGTCGACATACGTAAGTATCGAGGTATGATCGGTAGCTTACTTTATTTAACTGCTAGTCGACCAGACATTATGTTTAGTGTTTGCTTATGTGCACGTTTTCAAGTTAATTCTAAGGAATCATATTTGTGCGCAGTTAAGCGTATCTTCCGATACCTTAAAGGCATTTCTTCTGTCGGCTTATGGTATCCCAAAACTACGTCGTTTGACCTAACCGGTTATTCCGATGCTGATTTTGTTGGATGCAAAGTAGATAGAAAAAGCACCAGCGGCACATGTCATTTCCTAGGAAAAGCTCTAGTCTCTTGGTTTAGTAAAAAGTAAAATTTTGTTGCATTATCAATAACCGTGGCTGAGTATATTGCCGCAGGACATTGTTGTGCACAAATTTTATGGATGAAACAAACCTTAGAAGACTATGGATTGTATTTTTCACACATACCCATTTTCTGCGATAACACCAGTTCTATTAATTTGACTAAGAATCCAGTATGTCATTCTCGTACTAAACATATCGAGATTCGACATCATTTTCTTAGAGATCATCAACAAAATGGAGATATAGACCTTGTATACATAGACACACAGAATCAATTAGCTGACATACTCACAAAACCTTTAGCGGAAGATCGTTTCAACTATTTACGTCGAAAATTAGGAATTTTAGATATCAATAATATTAATTAATTTTGTTCTATTAATTATTTATTCAATACTCAAAAACTGTTTTCGAGACAAGCCCAAAAAGAGTTTGTCTGTCACCACGACTACGGTCGAAGCGAAATGGTATTTAAGAGTTCCCCGGTGAACCTCCGTTAGCAGGGACAGTACTCCTACAGCTAATCTGAGACAGATGCTGAGTAAAGAATATTAATTTGTAAAATAATATTAATTATATTACTTTGACATTTAAAATTACTAAACTTTCAAATAAGCATTTAAAAAAAGAATGTGGCCTCATTTGAATTTTTTATATATATAGCCAGGCAACCCTTGGCGAATTCGGCCCGAGTTCGGTCCGAATTCGGCCAGAGTTCGGCTGGGTATTTATATATACCAGCACCAACCCGAGGCTTCCTTCTTCTTCATTCTTCCCCACATCCTCATAACAGCAGCAGCGCCCCTCCGAACCCTAGTTTCTTCTCCCACATTGTTCTTCCAATCCTTGTGGAGTTTCTCGCCCAAACTTTGGATTCGTGCAGAGATCGTCATCCTCTACAACATATCCAATTCTTGGAACCCTTCTTTCTACCACTTTTCAATACTTAGGGTTTGTAGAATTTTTGAAAAAGAATGCCTAAGTTCAATCCCTTCAAGCGAAAGAAGACCATTGCCAGTGAAGAGGCATCGTTTTCAGATCCACATACGGATTGCCTCTTTTCTCCGGTCCAATCGGACGATGGTGCGTCGGATGAGTTTTTCTTTAAAACTTCCGATCAAGCTTTATTGTGGTACGTCGATTTTATCATGCGTACTATTTGCACCGGATCACCGATTAAGTGGACTGTCTTTTGGGATCACCGCCCTTATTTTGAGGCATTAGGGTTACAATATTTTGTCACCTTATAATTCCTTATTGCCACTAATGCCATTAGATTATTCTATTGTAATTTCGTGTTAGACACTTTTACAGCGAGGACACGTGTCGGAAGAATTGATATCGAATTCACTGATGAAACGTTAGCGGAAATCCTTGATATCCCAAATGAAGGTGCCCCGCTCGATGACATCACTAATTTTGATTTTTTCGATGGCACGACACTCGTTAGTTTCAAGAATAAACTTTGTGCGCCCGCACGCGTTCATCCTGGAAAGTTCAAGGCTAATAACTTGAACTTGTTTAACTACGAATTACATCGCATTATCTATTCCACTTTACTTCCAAAATCCACTTCTACAGATGATGTCACTGTACTTGAGCTTTCTGCTCTTTATCATATTCTTAAGGGGATTCCTTTTTCTGCCCCTATGACTATCATCCAGATGTTGGGTAGATGTCGCGGGAGAGACCGCAACCTATCTTATGCGATGCTTATTCCTCGTATTTTTCAGAGATTTGATATTGATCTATCTACTTGTGCTGTCGACCCCGAGCCCAAGTTTCTCAAACTCTCTCGTCGCATCATTGCCTTTGTTCCTCCACCTACTGCACCTACTCCTCCTGCACCTACTCCTACTGCTCCCACAGCACATGTTCCTCCTCATTCTTACCCTATGACATTTGAGGGTATACATCAGCACTTATCAGATCTGCAGTCTTTTTATGTTGAGACCTCTAAGGAAAACGAGTTTCGTGATGTTACTCGGTTCCAAGCGATTGCCAACTCTTTTGCCGATCTGAGGTTTGTACAGACGGGTCATTCTGCTAGCTCTCTACCTCGAGACCCTTCTGTTTCTGGCTACCGTATTGACGACGAGGCGATTCACTCTCTGTTCCAGCCATGAAACGCCTATGATTGGTTTCGTACCGCTGGCGCCACTCCTCGCACTTCTGGCGCTGGTACTTCTAGAGCTGGTCCTTCTGGACATGCTGGAGCTGCAGCTGATGATGTTGATGATGAGTTTTGAGATGTTAGATTTTTGAGACTGTTACTTTTGTCTTATGTTTACTTGGAAATGCTCCGACATTCTAAGATTTTATCAGTACGTTTATTTTATTATCAGCACTTTTTCTATTTGTGACTATTCATAGATATGTTTTTTTATTATGTCTCAGTTTTGGCATCTTAGTCTATTATTCAGCACGTTATTTGTTTTAGTTTTATGGTAGCACTATCTATCTTTTGTTGCTTCATTCTCTATTAAATACAGACTGTGACAAATACATGCATGTGTTGTTTTTCTATAGTCTATCTGTTTCTCTTACTATATTTACTGTTTATCCATGCCTATCATGATTATTTATTTTTCTTGTGTTTCTTCACTGTTTGTTACTTATGTATTGATTGCGGGAGAGCTTTCTCTTTTGCAATTATTTTGCTAAGTGACAATGGGGGAAAAATAAGATCTAACATTTTCGTGAATACAGGTTATGAACAATTTCTTTTGATTACTATTTTAAATTGATTCCAAGCTTAGATGTTATATTGGCAAGGTTTGTCAATTATCAAAATAGGGGAGATTGTTGGCCCATTGGTCATGGTCAAACCTAATTTTAATAATTGATCAAACTCTATATCGATATAAATACAAGTCAATTCAGATGTTTACCTACGACATTTTGGACACTGCTCAACAATGGATATCAACAATGTTCAAGACTGAAGCTGTTTGCCATTCAGAATGTACTTCCTGTTAAGCAATGTAATTTTTTATTTTATTGAGTCTAGGAATACATTGTACACCGAGTCGTACTGGCAAATAAGCTATCCGAAAACGTTTTTCAAAACCATCCTATCCTTTTACAAATGACCTACGTTTTTGAAAAACATTCTTTTTACAAAAAGCCTCTGAAGGATTTTTCAAAAAGCCAAAATTTATTTTCTCCAAAAATGAACTAGCAGAACCCCAGGAGAACTCGGGCCGAGTTCGGCCAGAGTTCGGCCATTTGGAACGTTTGTGAACGTTGGGTGTTTGAACTTGGTCATCCTTCAGTTACGGTTTGTTACAAAGAGTTCTGTCCAAATTCTGCCCGAATTCTGTCAGAGTTCTGTCTTTGGAAAAACTATAAATAGAGAAGGATTTCGATCATTTCAAATCACCAATTCACTTTCAGTCTCTTCTCTTCCTGAGCTTACATTCTTCCAAAGAGTTCTAAAAGCTTTCATTTTCAAATCCCAAGCCAGTTACAATCTTCTAGTCGATTTGCCAGTAAGGTACGGTTTAGAAGTTTCAGAGCGATTGTAATCAGAGGCTTGATAGAAGATTCAACTCTTTACAATTGAAGTTGGTCGAGTTCTTCGTATCAAAGCTCACGTCTGTAGAAGTTGCAAGGACTTCGTATAAAAACTTGCGGGATTTTCCAATAGTGGATTCAACTGGAAGCTAGAGTTCTTCCGACTGGACTAGTCCTCAGAAGAGGAAAACCAGTATAAATCTCGGTATTTGCGTTTGCCTTCTGATCACTTTTAATTTTTGTCATTTACTTTTGTGATTATTATTATATCTGTGATCTAACTACTAACAAGATTTTTAATTAGCAATATTCTGCTGCCTACTCTATTCACCCCCCCCCCCCCCTCTAGAGTATTCTGCTTTACGATTTCGTTCCTACAGGGCTCACATGTGCTTATTGTACAACCAATAAATCGTGTACGTAACATAACTTGAATGGATCCTTGTATATTGATTGGGGACAGGGAAGTAGAAGTAGTTATGTGATCATTCCTTTAGTATACTCGTGTGCGACTCTGTAACTTAGGCGTATGAAAATCAAGTCGATTACATAACCATCTTGTGCTCTGAATCACTTATAGTCATTTATAGTTCTTACTTTCCATATATATTTCCTGTTTCCAGATATCTCTCTTACTACTCATGTACATCTCTTACAACACTTCATGTATATTATTCTATTGCTTGTTTTACATTTCCTTCTACGATATGAACTGCGTGTTATGTGCGCTACTGTCCTGACTGGACCTGTTGAAAATATTACAGAGGATGAGGAGGAGTTTTGCCCTACTTATTACGGAGCCGGTTTAGACGACACCTGCAACCTGGACCCTCAGCAGGATCCAGCAGTAGCTAAGGATACTACCCTATTGCCTAGGCTAGACTGCTAGGCTACTTATCTTATTTCATTTGTGTTATCTTTGATGTATTATTCTGGATGTTGAGATTTTGGTGTTGTTTAGACACTTGGACTTATTTTCCTTCTGTTTGTATCTTTATTTGTGATTTTCTATCTATCTTATCGTGCTATTTCTATCTTAGAATTGTGAATGAGTTGTACCTTCTGTGTTGTCCTCTGATTTGAGAGTATATCCTGTACAGGTGCATTTATACTGTGTTAGATGTTGTGACCTAGGACAGCGTTCTACCGCCAATACTACTGCTTAGGCTGGACGTACCCACCTCTCGTGCCCCTACACTGGGTGTGGGTCGTGACAACTTCTACATATTTCCAATACGTATTCCTAATCCATCCTACCACAAGCCTTTTCAAAGTCCACGTTTCAAGAGAAAACCACCTCTCTCTCTCTCTCTCTCTCTCTCTCTCTCTCTCTCTCTCTCTCTCTCTTCTTACAGTATTGTATGATATCTTTGTTAATATCATACAAGATCTTAATTCAAACATAGCATTTTTTTACAAAAATCCTAGAGTAATTCATGAGTTACTAATTTTGAAAACTCATCAATAAAAAATGTTAGATTAAATACATCCCATTTCTTTTTTTAAGGGCCTAAATGAAAAATTCGAGGGCTAGTTCACGTGTCGACCATATTGTAATCTCTTATTTGAGATGGAGTATTTACCATTTCCATTGGCAACAAAAATGGCTGAAAATAACAAATGTCGACCATATAGTAAGCTCTTATTTGAGATGGAGTGTTTACCATTTCCGTTGGCAACAAAAATGGCTGAAAATAACAAATGCTCGAGTCCCCTAAAGGGATTGGTGGTTTTCCAGACCCCCCCATGCCTATGATGGCAAACATAGAGACATTTTGTCGTGCTTTATGTTCCAAGGACAGCAACACATCCACCAATCCCTTTGTGTCATTCTCAATGCACTCTCCCATGACATCAGGTTCAACTATGGGGGATGTCTTGCGGCTAACTCTGCCGCTCTCAAGGTTGTAGTGGTTACGGGTACATGGAGTCAATCTGAGGGCATTTATATCCTTTATGATATCGTCCAACTTTGAATTTAGGCTTTTAATTCTGTCGCCGATCCGATGACGGAACTTATAATGACATATGCAAGAGAAGAGAGAGGATAAACAGCGTACCGCAAAGGAAGACGAAGATGCGATGGTGGCGACCTTCGACCCGACGTACTTCTCAGCTTCTCACCCTCGATTTTGTATTCATCGACGAAGTCCTCAGCATCCTAGATGATGTCTCTCATCTGCATCAGCCAGCAGTATTTTAGAACTGCTTGCCATCTGCATCGGCCAGAACAGAGTGCATTCTCTCCAGCCTCCTACGGAACCTTCCGGTTTCGTCCTACACGCCTAGGAGATGGATTATTTTGTCCTTTGCCAGGGCGGTTAGAGTTCCACCTGCCATAATTTTCCCCACAAAAAAACTCACGAAACCCTAAAATCTTATACCTTCATCTTTCTTCTCATCGTCGTCCCTCTCGACTGCGTCACCATCTTCCTTGTCGCCCCCTCGTCCATCCTCTTGCTCCTCGAACTCGTCTGTAAAATTCGTAGAAACGTTGGAGAAAAAGAAAACCCCAAATTAAAGCAAATGAGACTACTGCAAGAGAGAGGAACTCACCTTCGTCGTCAGAGACCACAGCTCTCCCGCCCATGTCGAGGAGAAGAGAACAAACGTCAAAGCCCTTAACCTAGATTAACGGACAGATCGAAGCCCTTGGCCAGCAGCTCAGAAAAAGAAACCCTAGCTATAGGAATTAGGGAGAGCGATAGGAGGGAGAGAGCTCTGGGAGATAAGAAAGAAAATGAGAGAGAGAGAGAGAAAAAAAAAAGAACATGGCTTTTGATTCAAGGGTCGGGTTTGAGCGGGCATTCGAGCTGGATTCTAATTTTTTTTACCACTTTTTATAACGATTGTGCATAACAATGTCACATATGCGTGAACAATATATAACGCTTAGCGCTATAAATCGTTATAATATGCCAAAAATCTTCAGAACTGTTATATTATGTGTTGTTGCTAAAATTCTGTAACGTTTATATATGAACCATTGTAATAGCTTTTTTCAAGCGTTATAACAGGGTATTTTTCTTATAGTGAATGCGGGATGACTATCTACAGGGGTGCCATCGGATGACATTATCGTCGATGCGATATTTAATAGAACGTGCTTGAAAACGTAGGAATGGTTCGAACGGAGTTTCGAAGTAATCGACTGTGATTCGAAATTTGTTTCGAGGATTTATCAAATGACTTCATCCCTAAGTGGTGTATGGGATAGCCATGGGGATGTCGATCAATTGAGGATACGGGGTGCTAATGAGTCTATCAACAAGCAACGAGTACGCAAAGCCTTAAAAGAGTGTCTCAAAGTAATTATAATTTCAGATGGCTAGTACGAGATAATTTGAACAAACGAAAAGACGACACACATCGGCAAGATTGCACCGAGTATGAAATGCAAAATGATCGAATAGGTAGATTGAATCGAAAAAAAGTTAAGGTGTAACCAACGGATGACTCGATCAAAGAAATTGGTATGAATCGTATACGATAAGTTAGCATGATAGGAAGATAGCGTGCATGAAAAAGTTTGATTTTGAAGTTACAAAAATGACTAAGGATTTGGGATAGATGTTGCTCGATGACTTGAGTTAGCATAGATCGATACGATTTGAAAAAAAATGCTGCTCGATGACTTAAGATAGACAAATGAACATACGTGATTTTGGGTTTGAACGAATTGATTATTATGAATAGTTCAAGGATTATTGATCGAATTTGATCTTGAATATCGAAGAGATTATGATATATCCAATTCGGATGATAGCATCAGTTGCATGACTCAAAATTCATTGCAAATGAAGATCGTCAAGTTATGTTCATCATCGATGGTATTGAGGGGTATCAAAGATCGATGTACGATAACTCAGGGGTACTCTAATTCGAAGAATGACGATCGTGTAAAGTGTTATTATTTTGATGGATGCTATACTTGGGATTTTGATTGGAATGAATGCTTGGATGAAAATGAGAGTGTCTTGATTGCTTCGAAGATAACCACAACGTCGACGATCTTGTCTTGCGCGAGCGCAACTCCAGCCTTGCACATGTGTCACATCGAATTTGGGATAATCGTTCTGCGTGAGCACTGACATGGTGATACATATCCAGCAGGAATGATCGAACTCGGGAGATCAGGGCATGGCAATTTGGATTGCTTCGACTTGTGGTTTGATACGAAGGTGAATTCGAGGATTGGCCGGACTTGTGATTGACGATTAAGTAAATTTGAGGATTAAGTCACTACAAGAATAAGTCATTTTAGCAACGCCTAAAGACGTCGCTAAAATGCCTAAAGACGTCGTTAAACCAGTTTAGCGACGTATTTAGCGACGTCATCCTCTTGTCGCGGAAACCTTAGTCACAGTTTGGAAAGACGTCGCTGATCGTTGCCTACACAACGTTTTGCGACTACATAGCGACTTATTCTTTCCAAACTATAATTACAGTCGCTACTAGTCGCTGATAGTGACGTTCAGCGATGTCATTTACATACGTCGCTAAATACACAAAACATAGTGACGTTTTCAACTGGCGTCGCTAAATTCGTCGCTAATTTGATATATTTTGGTAGTGAGTAGATCCAATCTGCATATCGAGAATGAATTAGTCTAGACTCAAAGCAAGAGTTATGTTCCGATAAGGATGATTATCCTGCGGGAGCGTTAGCATGGTGATTTTATGTCCACTATGGATAATCAGACTTGCGTGAGATTGGGGCGTGACATATTGATATGTTAAACGACCTTGTGATCGAATACGTGAATTGTGGTAAACGACTTAGGGAATATGAAATAAGAATTATGGTTTAGTGATAAATCGTCTCGTGGTGTACTTGACTTGGATAAGATGGATAGGTGGATTATACCGAATTTATTGAAAGAGATAGATTATGTGAATTGCTAGTTTGCTCGTGCGATAGTAATATATAGAGGAACTTAGTTGATGCAAAACTTATAATAGGATGGCTTTGCTGAATGACTCGGACCCCTGGACCGAATATTGAGAAAGCGAATAGGAGAAAACTATGCTCGAAGTTTAGAAATCGGAGTGATACGAGCTTGGGTAGAAAATCCCATATTGTCAACTTTGGTTTGACCTAGGATTGAGGTCAGTGTTGATATTATTGTTTGGAAACTGCGATTCCAATACTGACGGTTAACCTTAGCCTAGAAAAGATAGCCTAGCAGTTAGGTGAGACATCCATGTTTCAAGATGTAGTATCGGTATGATTGATTTCAGGATTGATTGGATTGTAGGTCCTTAAAATCAAGTTGCACCCATCAACAAAGCAATAAAAATCAAAAAGTGCATCCTTCAATTGAATTGCGCAGGAGACAGATTGTGCATCATCTTGATTGCGCAAGTTGAACTGTGCATCCAGCCAAACGCACAAGCTGACGTGGCAACGTCATCATTACCTGAAAGAGAATCAGATCTTCTGACAGCTGACAGTTCAAAAAATGAGGAAACTGTTCGTTTCTCGTGCAACACAGCGCTCGAGGATAGCTGTACAGCCGACGCAGTCTACCAGCCCACTCGAAGCACAATCCAACTCTAGCGCAATCCAAAGCCAGCACAATCTGAAGTCAGCACAATTCATGTGGGGCAGTCCATCAACAACTGAAATTCTGTACGTGGCATTCATGCCATCAATTGCTCACCACGTGGCAACTGTCTACACACGATCATGCGTATTTTAATCAAATGATGCCATGTATCCCATTCAGTTGGCCCACGATCAAGTAACTGCCAGCGCAGTCTGATGTCTGCGCGGTCCAATGTTGCGCAATCCATCATGCGCAATCCAGAATAACTAAAAATTAGTTATTTCCAGAACTCTATAAATAGAGTTTCAAGTCCTTCCTAGGGGGGATCACATAAAGATCAGAAATCCAGAGATCATTATCAGAGAGACCAGGAGTTCTTGCTCAAGTGCTGCTGCTTTCTTCAGATGCTATCGCCTTCAATTTCAGAGGCTATCGTCTTCAAAGTTCACATCGTCCAAGGAATAAAAGCGATCGTCATTCAGATCGGATTCCTACAGTTGTACTTTCTCAGAATTCTTGTAATCTTCTTACAAAGTTTGTGAAATAAAGTTCATTATTTTGTTTTTGCAAACAAAATGGCGACTCTGATGGGGATCGAACCCAGAATCGCTGGTTTCGTAGACCAGTACAAAATTATGAACTTTATTTCATAAACTTTGTAAGAAGATTACAAGAATTCTGGGAAAGTACAACTGTAGGAATCCGATCTGAATGACGATCGCTTTATCCCTTGGACGATGTGAACTTTGAAGACGATAGCCTCTGAAATTGAAGGCGATAGCCTCTGAAGAAAGCAGCAGCACTTGAGCAAGAACTCCTGGTCTCTCTGATAATGATCTCTAGATTTCTGATCTATATGTGATCCCCCCTAGGAAGGACTTGAAACTCTATTTATAGAGTTCTGGAAATAACTAATTTTTAGTTATTCTGGATTATGCATGATGGATTGCACAACATTGGACCGCGCAGACATCAGACTGCGCTGGCAGTTAATTGATCGTGGGCCAACTGAATGGGACACATGGCATCATTTGATTGAAATACGCATGATCGTGTGTAGACAGTTGCCACATGGTGAGCAATTGATGGCATGAATGCCACGTACAAAATTTCAGTTGTTGATGGACTACGCCACATGAATTGTGCTGACTTCAGATTGTGCTGGCTTTAGATTACGCTAGAGTTGGATTGCGCTTCGAGTGAGCTGGTAGACCGCACCGGCTATACAGCTGTCCTCGAGCGCTGTGCTGTACGAGAAACGAACAGTTTCCTCATTTTTTGAACTGTCAGCTGTCAGAAGATTGGATTCTCTGTCAGGTAATGATGACGTTGCCACGTCAGCTTGCACGTTTGGCTGGATGCGCAGTTCAGCTTGCGCAATCGAGATAATGCGCAATCTGTCTCCTGCGTAATTTAATTGAAGGATGTACTTTTTGATTTTATTGCTTTGTTGATGGGTGCAACTTGATTTTTAAGGACCTACAAGACCCCCTTCAAATTTTTGAAAGTTGAATTTATTCAAAGTTTTGAAATACTTTGAATTTTTATTTTAAAATCAAGTTGCGCATGAAATGACCTGTCTGCACAATTGGAGGAGTCAGCTCATATTTCTTCGGCGCAATCCGAGGCGTCTGTTTACTATCGAAAACTATAAATAGTTCTCATTTCTCTCTCTATTATTCTTTACTTGCTTCCAAAACTTTCGAAAGAGAAAATTTCCTGAGCTCATCCGACTCTTCTCCTTCTTCCCCGTCGACTCTGATGGCTCAGAAATGCTCCACCGCCGAGAAGGACAAGGCCCCCGCCGTGTCTTCAGCTCGGGATGTGCCACGTATTTCTCGACATGAAGTTGCTCATCCCGTACTGCAAGGTAGTGAACTCGATGATCAAAGACCCTTTTTAGGGTTCTTTGACACTGTTGATCCTTCAAACCAATCTCTTTTTAGAGATTTGGTTATATCGTGCCGCCCTGTTTAGGGTTTCGGTTGCACAAATCCAATAGTCTTCATTTTTATGAAGGCTATTTTCTTGCGCAATCGGTTGAAGAGCGCTGGCAAAAGTCAGCGCACTCTATCGATTTGCACAAGTCTGTCCAGCGCAAACTGTTGGCTTGCGCAAGCTTGTTAGCGCAATCTGATAGCTTGCACAAGTGAATATGTTGGCGCAACTGGACAGTTTACGCATGGAAGCTGCTGTTTGCGCACTCTGATGTTTTATAGACAGCGCAATCTGATGTTTGTGTAATTGGCTGATTGTTTGGACAGAATCTTTGATTTTTGCATATACTGAATTCTATCTTTCTGTTTGATGCAGTTAACATCAGAGAGGACCCAGAGTATGAAGTCTTTGTCGGGACCCTTGCTGAATCAGAGTTTAAGGAAGATTTATCCTATGTCATATTTCTCCAATATGCTCTACCATCTTTCCGACAAGCCATCTTAGTAGCTCAAGACAATAAAACTTTATTAAGTTTGATGAACGGGCAGCCCCTGCAGACTGTTGATGTTGTTGTTCATAAGAAACCCTTATTTCTATTTGGTGAGGCTCTTGATAAGAGTTCTTAGCCGAGGCCCCGAGTTGAACAAAGACTATTCCAGAGAGCCGAGAAGAGAATACTTTTGCCTGAGATGCTCAGGTGTCTTCCCTTAGATCGCTATGCCCATGCGAGTTATCCCAGTAGAATAGACTGGGATATCACTCCCCGCCAGCAGGCCAGAACAGGGAACATCTGTGTAAAGAAGGGGCCGAACACGAAGGATATGTTCTATAGCTCCTCTGAGCGTCACAGCTCATTGCTCAGAGGATTGAAACCTGGGTGCATCCCACCAGAGAACTCCTCGCTGCTGCTGCCGGTTAGAACACCGATCTTTGCAAATGAATTTACGAAGGTTGAAGGAAGATATCCGGATCAGGACATCCGGTTGACAGGTTTGGTGAACCCAGATCACAAAAGATGGAATTGCATAGCCAACTGGATACTGGTTCAGTTTGAAGACAAGCTCAAAGAGATTGAGCTATTTCAGCCACTATTCTCTACTGTATACGGTTTTCACTCTAACCCACATCTGTTCCTAGCTCTGCCAGAGAGGTATAACTACAGGACAGGGACTTTCATGACACCCTGTGGAGAAATTGGACTTGCTCTTCACGAGATGAAGTATATCTCGAGCTTGCCCATGGGAGAATTCCTTTATGAAGAATTCGTTCCTATAAATGATGAATTAGAACGACTTCGTCGGAAAAATGCTGAAATGGTGGACGTTTTCAAAGAACTGCTGTGTCATTATAAGATCTGCTCCTTGTATTACAAGAGTGGTTCTTCTGGCACATGCTACTCGTCAAAGTGGTTGTCTTATCTCTTCCTCAACCATATCGTAGAGAAGAAGGTTAAGGATCATGATAATTGTAACCCTAGCTTCTTCAGACCGCTCAGCCATAGTGAGGTAATAGGTTTGATGGAAGAGAATAAAGAGATGGACATCAAGGTTGATGATGAACTTCAATATCCACCTTTCCAGAAAAGAGATGTTATTGAAAGTTTTATAAGACTGGGCTACAGGTCCATGTCCAGAGAAGCCCAGTTGGCGGGTTTCCTCTCATACTGGCTTCGACGATTCGTCATTCCCGGAGCCAGTACCGTCGATCGCTTCCATCGCGGCGTGCTCTTTGCTGCTGTCCGGTTAGTCTTTGGCTACCGGATGGATCTGCTGTCGGCGATGACCTGCAGAATAAATGCTGGTCTTCGTCTTTATGTCGAGTCGATGCTCAAGGGAAGGGCAAAAAGGGGAACTTCCCTCGACTGGAGCTGCCCTATACTTATTTGTTTGGATGGTTACTTTGCACCATCCGTCATTGTTGAACCCTGACATGGGAGCAGTAGGCGGCAGCTTCTTAAGCAGATTCTCCAGAAGCAAATGGACATACACCAGTCTGAAAGATTGCAGACGGGCTTTAAATCTTGGAAAAGGGTAGAATTTCTATTGTGTTTCTCCTCCGCCTGGTTATGAATATATGGCAACAAATCTGGTTGATCTAGGGAGGCAGTCTCTAGGTCGTACAGTATTTGAATGGCTGAAGACGATTCGGCCGTCCCATTTGGTTTACAGATTTAAAGAAGAATGTTATCTGGAACCGTATCCGAGTCATTTTGCGCGATAATTCGGATACGACCAATTCCATGTAGGTTATGCTATAACTTGCCTACAAGGAAAAGGCTATCTGATTGATGGTGCCAGGGATTGGGCCTATTATAATGCTCAAGATACAAGAGCAATGTTCTCGATGCCAACAAAAAGCGACCACGGCCCTAGGATGTTATACACATATTCGCTCTTTTATACAACAGCGAATACATTCGCCGAGAACTTCAACCTTGTTGATAGCTTCGCGACAGCGATACGTTTGAAGAAGGGAGTCACTGTTATATCAGCTCCAGTAAATAACGAAGAGCATGAACCGGTGGATGACCCGTTAGAAGCCTCAAGGGAAGCTAACTTCCCTGAGGAGGTCAATGAACCGCTGAGAATTTCTTTGAAAGTTGTTAAGTCTCCAGCTAGGGAGAAGAAGAGAAGGATTGATGAACCTTCTTCTCCGGTTGCAAATAAGAAACTTATCTTGGATCAATCAGAGAAAGTCACCACTAGATCACAATCTCGTCAACTGGCCAAATCGACCCAACGAGAAGAAGCAACTACGCCGACCTCTCTTCCAAGCGGGTTGATGTGGTAAATGTTGAGAGTCCAGAAAGACCTCTTCATAGAAAGAAATTGGCCGCCAGAAGAAAGAGGGTGGTCACTCCCTCGAGACAGATTTTGTCCTCGGTGGTGGTTAATGTTGTTGCTGGCATCACCATGTCATCTCCTACTCCTGTTTCTGAGCCTAGGCATGAAACTCCTAGTCCAGAACAGAGGGACGAGACTGAGTAGAGGGAGGAGGCTGAACAGAGAGATGAGGCTGCAGAGCCCAGGAAAGATATTGTAGAGAAGGAGCATGAAGCTTTACGATCTCCTTTACCGACGGTGGAAACTACTCAGCCTCCTGCTACACCTGGAACACTCCGCGAAGAGGAGGATCGTTTAATGATTGATGCTCTAAATGATTATGACTTCGGCTCATAGGAGGATGTCGATCAGGCTGCTGCAACTGCCAGCGAGGAAGAAGCCCCCGAAGATAGTATAAGCAGTGAACATACATCAGCAGAAGCTGTTGATGATACTGTAGATCCGGAAGAGGATATGATGTCCATATATCTCCCGAGGCTATTGATGACACACTAGATCCTGAAAAGGATGTTGAGGTGGAAGTGTCTCCCGAAAAGAATGTGGGTAAGGAAGTAGTGCCGGAGGAAACTACTACCGACGATCCCAAAGGTATAGAATGAAATTATCAGTCTTCTTTTCATAGACTAAATGGCTGACATCTCTATTTTTAATCCATACGGAAATCGAACCATCCCCAATTCCTCCTACTTGTACTGATATAGTGCTCGTAACAGAAATAGCCAGCAGTAGCCGACATCTTTCGGGCGGCTCTGAGGCAAGCAGTAGCCAGGCAATAATGTCTGAGGCTACTTCTGCGAGGTTGGAACCCGCGCCAGTAGATGACAGAATCGTCACTGGACCAAGCCATGGTAAGATTGCTTTTACTTTTGATCCTTTTCAACAGTTGCAAATGACAGGCAAAATGATAATATTTAATTTTCTGTAGAGGAACAACCGGGAGGAGCAACCAGCTCTACTTTAGTTCCCTTGTTCAAAGAGCCTTCTAGCCAAGTGCAAGGAGCCGAACGTCCTGCTGCTTCATCGTCAACGGGAGTAGCTGCTACTCCCGGTGCCCTGGCTACAAACCGATTTGTCGTTAGCTCCTTTACTAACTTTTTCTTTGATTCGTTGGGACCCTTAGTAGATAGGGTGATAGAGAAAGAAGATGTTGGTTTCTCTACAGTGAGAGGTCCAACCTCTTATTTGATAAATGCCATCCGAGGCCAGGGTGACGAAGCTCAGGCTGTCTGTCTTGAGCATATACTAGATGAGCTGGAGGCATCAGTTAGGACTTACAAAGAGCTTAATAAGGGAGAGGTGGAGCCTTTAGTACAGGCTGAATTTGAGAAGATGTCTCAAGAAGCTGCAGTCGCGAAAGTTAATTTCCAGATTATATTAGATACTTTCACTGCCAAATCTTCTGAGTATAACTCTCAAGTGGAAACAATAGCGTTTGTTGCTGAGGAAGAAGAAAGGAAAGTTGCTGAGCTGCAAGCCAAATCTATCCGTCTTCAAGAGGAAGTTGCCCGTCTCAAAGAAGAGTTGAAACTCATTCAGCTTACTCTAGAAGAGGAAGTCACACAACATCAGGCTACAGTTCAGCAACTGGACGCTCTGATTCTTGAAAGAGATGAGTATGTCGCAACTCATCAAGCTGAAGTCTCTCGCAGAATGATAACCTTGCCGACTTTCGACGATAAGTCTGGAATGGAGGAAGCAAGGAGGCGAGTGATGGACTCCCGTGAGGAGCGACTGCAATCTTTAAAGCAGCGGATGACTAGCCTGATGACCCGGCCAGTAGAATAGAAAGATTATCTGTATCTTCTTGTTTTATAATATGTATTTTGTAATATCTTTCAATCAATAAAAGACATTTTCTTGGTGGCTCTATTATTTATTGCATATCTTATTCAGATACAAATAATAGCGATAGAAAATATATTCAGAGGTGCAGGACATGATATATTTCTCGATTTTGGAAAATAATTATATTCATTATATCTGCTCAGAGGTAATGTAGACATGACAGAATATAATTTATTGAATATCATTATTTCAGTAGACGACTTGATCAAAGATAATAACTCCATGACAAGTCGCTGATATAGATGAATGGATAAATGAACGAAATAAATCGTCAAAATAAACGGATGAACCGTCAAATGATTTGAATGAACGGATGAACCGTCGAATGATGAAATGAAGGGGTGACCCGTCGGATGGTGAAATGAATGGGCGAACCGTCGGATGATGTAATGAACGGGCGAACCGTCGGATGAATTAAATGAACGAGCGAACCGTCGGATGATGTAATGAATGTTGTGAAGGACGCATTGCTTTATTGTTTCAAGAATCTCTGCCTATAAATAGGACAGAAAATTAGATGAAATGATCACTTTCACTTTTCAACATAAAGATGTCGTCTGGAGATGCATCCAAGAAGGCTGAGATCGCCCCAAAGGTTGAAGCGGGCACTGAGGAGCGTCCAATTGAGCCAGCCCAGCAAAAACAGACGGAGGCGGGTGAAGGTTCGTCTGCACCGAAGCCGCCAAGGGATATCTTAGACTTCCTTCTTGAACCAAGGACGACGGAGGAAGAAAAGACCATGAGGATGGCTGCTTGCAAGTTCCTGGTGGGTTCGAGCAAGGATGTTCTCGGCTCTTTTGCCGACTATGTCTTTGATAAGGACGGTAGTGGCCCACGTCCCAATGTTGAGAAGGATGATAGTGATCTTCCTTGATATTATGTACTATTATTCATGATAAAATAAAATTGAATTTTATTTATGAACTTGTCTAATGATATTTACAAACAATCTCTTTTACATTCATGCATAGTACTTATTAAGGAATTTGCCATTGATAGGCATCATTGCAACTCGACCATCTAGTTTTGTGAGTTGATAGGCTCCATTTGAGAAGACTTTGCTCACGATATATGGACCTTCCCACTTTGCATCGAACTTACCCTTGTTCATGTGAGTCATAGTCATAGGACGTCTGACTGTAAGAACGAGTTCTCCTTTCTGAAAGGCTCTGACCTTAACTTTGCGGTTGAAAGTCTTTGATATGCGAGCTTGATATAACTCGATATGTTGTTGAGCTAATAGTCGCTTCTCGTCGAGCACCTCCAGCTCTTGAAGTCGAAGAAGATCGTTGTTCTCTGTAGTAAGCTCGTTGGCAATAGCAATCCGTAGGGATGGGATCTGAAGTTCCAAAGGTAGAACTGCTTCACAACCGTACACTAAAAAAAAAGGTGTACAGCCTGTGGGGTTACGGACCGTAGTACGGTAGGCCCATAGATATTCTCCAAGCTTTTCACTCCAATTTTGTTTGTTAGTAGATACTAACTTCTTAAGGAGCTTAATGATGGTTTTGTTGAAAGCTTCAGCCAAACCATTAGCAACAAGATTGTAAGCTGTAAAGGCGACATTGTCAATCCGATGATCGCCACAAAACCTTATAAACTTTTGACTGATGAATTGTGGCCCATTGTCATGAATGATCCTTCGAGGTACACCAAATCTATAGATGACATGATGTTTGACGAAGTTGATGACGCTGCTGGTCTTGACTTCAGCCAGAGGTATAGTTTCAGCCCATTTGGAGAAGTAGTCGGTTATTGCTAGTATGAACCGATGTCCTCGAGAAGAAGGAGGGTTGATAGGTCCTATGACATCCATACCCCAAGCTTCGAAAGGCCAGGAAGCAGCAGTCGGGTGAAGGAATTCCGACGGTTGATGAATAAAATCTGCATGGATTTGACAGGCCCGATACTTTCTTGCATATTCGATGGCATCGAATACCATAGAGGGCCAGTAGTAACCCATGCGTCGGATGTGATCCTGTAGCTTAGGACCGGGTTGATGTGCTCCGTAGACACCATCATGAGCTTCGCACAATACTTGCTTTGCTTCATCACCAGCAAGCACACAATAGAAGACCGTCATAAGTTCGTCGATATAGAGTCTTGGTGGTCTGATTGTAGTAGAACCGTAAAGATCTTTGACGAATACTCGTAGCCTCCTTGGGATCTTCGGGGAGTATGTCATGCACTACGAAGTCGATGAAAGGAACTCTCCAATCTTCATCGATAATATTGACTTCAGCAAGATTGCTGAACTCAATATTACGATTGTTTTCGACGCAAAACAATTCCCGATTAGAGATAACCACTACCTGCTGTCTTTTGATGGGGATGGCTAAGACTGCTGCAAGATTGGCCAAAGCATCTGCTTCAGTATTGTATGCTCGGCGAACATATTCGATGAAGAAGGCTTTGAATGTTGTAGCCATGCTGACTACTGCTTCATGATAAGGCACCAGATCTTGATGGCGAACTTCATAGGTTCCTCTAACCTGGTTAACAACCAGCTTGGAGTCACCATAAACTTCAAAATATTTGACGTCCAGTTGTTTAGCTAACTGAAGGCCAATGAGTAGAGCATTGTACTCTGCTACGTTGTTGGAGCAGGGTTCATCCAGGAAGTAGGCTCATTGGATAGTTGATCCGTCTGGAGAGACAAGAACAACTCCAACTCCTGCGATAATGACACCATTTGGTCCGATTCTGGATGCACCGTCGAAGAATAGACGCCAGGTGGGAAACTCTTCAGAGATCATATTTACTTCTAGTGTCTCGTCTGGAATTTCATCATAGAGTTTGGATGTCTCTGGAACAGGATGAGCTGCTAAGAAATCCGCCAGCGCTTGACCTTTGACAGATTTTTGAGGAACATATACCATGTCATATTGGGCTAGCAGAATGGCCCATGTAGCCAGCCAAAAATTGAGTATGCTAGGCTTCTTCATCAATACCCGAAGAGGATTGACTCGGGATATGACATGAATAGTTTGTCCAATGATATAATGCCTCGTCTTTTGAACAGCAAACATAAGAGCTAGGCAATCTTTCTCAACCGGACTATAACGGTGTTCGGTACCAATTATAGTACGACTGAGATAATAGATGGCCTGTTCATGACCTTCTTTATTCTTTTGGGCAAGTAATGCACCCAATGAATGATCCATATCACGGACATACATTAAGAACGGTATGCCAGAAATAGGCGGCACCAAGACTGGTAGGTTCATGAGATACCGCTTTATGTCTTCAAATGCTCGTTGACATTCTTCAGTCCAAATGAAAGATACACCTTTCTTCATTAGCTGAGTAAATGGTCTGCAGCGTCTAGACAGATTTGAAATGAATCTTCTGATGTACGCAAGTCGACCTTGGAATCCTCGTAGCTCTTTTAGGTTGCGTGGAGGACGCATCTCTTGAATGGCTTTGATCTTCTCAGGATCCACGTGTATACCCTTAGAGGTAATGACGAAGCCGAGAAATTTGCCACTAGAGACACCCAAGAATGACTTGGTGGGATTCATTTTGAGTTGATGTTGGCGCATGAGATTGAAGATAGTTCTCAAATCTTGGATGTGATCTTCCTTTAGACGACTCTTGACAGCAATATCGTCAACATAGCATTCGACAGTTTTGCGAAGATGATCCCGAAAGATGGTACTCATAGCTCGTTGGTAAGTTGTACCGGCGTTCTTGAGACCAAATGGCATCACAGTATAACAGTAGACTCCGCGAGGAGTGCGGAAAGAGGTATGCTTTTCATCTTCAGGATTCATCTAGATTTGATTGTACCCAGAGAATCCATCCATGAAAGATATTCGCTCGAACCCACATGTGTTGTCAATCATGACGTCCGTGATAGGGAGAGGAAATTCATCTTTTGGATAGGCTTCATTTAGATCCCGAAAGTCGATGCAGACTCGAACTTTGCCATTTTTCTTTAGGACTGGAACGACATTGGCTACCCAGTCTAGATGTTGTTCTTCTCGAATAAAGCCACAAGCTATGAGTTTCTTGAATTCATCATCGATTGCGTCCATCATTTCTGGCTTGAAGCGCCGTTGTTGCTATTTGACTGGTTTTGCATTAGGCAAGATATTCAATTTGTGAGTAGCAACTTTGGGATCTAAACCTGGCATGTCTTCATAACTCCAGGCAAAGACATCGATGTATTCTCGAATAAGAATTAATTCTTGCTTATCTGCCTCTGGAAGGTTCTTGCTGATGAATATTGGACGAGGTGACCCGCTCTCTCCTACGTCAACTTGAACCAATTGATCTTCGGGAGGTTGGTTCTCGTTGTTCAAATCGGAGTTCCCATTGGGTATCCATTCGTTGAGTCCAAGGATCTGTTTCTGGACTTTCTTCTATATCTTCGTTATAGCCTTCTAGAAGTTCGGCGGAGACCATGTTAGAAGATACGATCAGCCGATGGACATCACCAATGCTGGTGTCAGAGTCCCATGATCTGGAATCAGAAGAGTTAGAGCGCTCTTCACTATCAGATTCAGAGACTTGCTGGGATAATACCGGAGGTAAAGTATATCCGAGACCTCTTTTGGTCCTGCTGTAGTACATCTCTGATTTTCCTTTCAGAACAACCATACGGATAGGAGTTCGTCTTCCCTTACCGTAGTTGAGGCCATTCTTGAAATCATAACCCATCTTTCGGATGATGTCCTTTGATTGTTGACTATAACGACGAAGCTGAAGACGTCCCGTGTCGTCAATTTTGCTATCATCCGTGTAGCTAAATTTTTGTTCTGGCCCTTTACTAAAAAGTATTGGACTCTCGCCTTTCTTTCGAGAAGGGACTACACGATATGAGTCTTTTGGATGTTCCAATATGACCTCCGTTTGAAGAGACTGTACAACTCCTATTGTAAACGACTGAAAGCTATCTAACATATCCAAATAGCACTTAGCATGATAAATGACATCAGTATACTGTAAAGTAGATGCTTTTTCATTGATATGTACATCCGTATTTATACAGGACCTTCAACCTTAGCAGGCTTGGTCAGATTGATTACAAGGGGGGGAGAAAAAAATGTGGAGGAGGCTTGTTACGACGAAGGTCGATAACAAGTAACTCAGAGGAGGTGAGCTCCCTTTTTTCCTTGTTGCGAGATGAATCAACAAGTGGCTCAGAAGAGGTGAGCTGCTTTTTGTCCTTGTTACGACGTAAGTCGATAACAAGTGGCTCAGAAGAGGTGAGCTCCCTTTGATCTTGATCACCATCAGTTGGTTGCTTTCGAACTGGCAAGTGAATAGCCAGTAGTTTGGAGGATTGAGGATAAGAAACACGCCCTTGACAGGTATGATGAGGGTATCATTAGGCACTGCTTCTTGTTCTTCTTCGGTGTCCATGGCCAATACCACCTTCATGAATTCTTTCTTGTACATGTAAGCGTCGTTGCAATATGCTTCGACACCTTTAAAAGGGTAGAGATCTGCGACCTACTTTTGGACTTCTCCTTTGTTATCGACATATTTGAAGCATTGATGGAGAGTCGAAGGAACAATATTATGTTCATGTAGGAATGGTCTCCCCAGAAGAGCATTATAGGAACAACCATGGTTGTCTATGGTAGAAGGTCACCTTTGTGCGAAGATTACCTATTTGGAGCTTTAGGCGAATCTTGCCCAGAGGTTCACTCCTTACTTGGTTGAATCCCAAGATGGTAGTGATCGTACTAGAAAGACTATGCACTGGTATCTTCAATGCATCCAGCATTGTCTTTGGCATGATGCTGAGAGCTGACCCTGGATCTATCAGAATATGATCGACTTTCATCGAGTCGACATATCCTGTATAGTATAAAGGACGGTCATGTCTATTATCCTCCAGCAGCATATCATCCTGAGTGAAAGTGATGTTTGGAATTAGCTCCAATACACTGTGGCAATGAAGACAAGAGACCGGCTCTGCTTCCGGCTTCTTGAGAAGAGTTAGACAGGTTTCTGCCTGCATCAGATCTTCGTTTAGTTCTCGAGTCTCTTTGGAGAGGCGCAAGAGCTCGAAGATTGACAGCCTGGCCGGTGTATTGGCTAATTGAGCCAAGATATCGAAGTTGTATGGTTTCTCAAGTCCAGAAGGAGATGACTTCTTCAAAGGTTTGTCGAATCGGACTTGTTGTTTGCCTTTGTCAGCTACCGCCGGCTTGGGAGGAATGGGTACCACAACCGGTGAGGATGCAGAAGGGATATCCTTATTAGAGACCGGTTGTACTGGAGCAGACTCAGAAGAAGAAGCAGGATTCTCTTGATTTTCGGGAACTTCCCGTAGATAGGCTTTCCCTGATCTGGTACCCAACAGGATTTCCTCTTCAACTATGGGATCAAAAGACACCATATTGCAGATCTTCATTTTGCCCTTGAAGCGGTCTTTCTTTTTGGAGGAAGAGGGAACTTCAAACTTTGAAGCAAGATCAGGGTGAATCCATATAATCTCACCATTATCAAGAGATAAGGGGATGAGACCTTCACTTCGCGGAGGAGGAAGATTCTCGATTTCGAGAGTAGCCTTGGGGATAGGGATGACACCATGATGCACCATCTGTGGAGGAAAGTCATCG
>JANAVB010005950.1:0-31431 GCA_029216955.1 Iris pallida
AACCGACTGAGTCTGGAAAACTCGGCCGTATATCCGTCGACCGTCCTGCCCATCTGCTTCAGATTGGTGAACCTCGTCTATAGGTCGTACCGACACAACATCAAAATACTTGGTCTGGAATCTCTCTCTGAATACTGCCCAAGTAATGGGTGCTGCTATCCCACTGCCTGTGCCACCACCAGCTGTGGACAAGATCTATCACAGCAGGCGCACTACGACCACCTTCTCGTTCTCTGGGGTCCTGGCTGCTTCTAGAATCACCTCTGTGTCTTGAAGCCAAGCATCTGCGGCGATAGCATCTTCGCTACCATCAAGAAGGGAGGGTTCAAGCGCTTGAAGCTGTGGCCACGCTGCTATCCTGATGACCTCCTCTGGTCAGAGCATCCGTCTCTGCCTGGTGTAAGGCATCTCCTCGATGATCTTGGAAAGCTATCAATGACCTGATAAGACCCACCAGTGTGCTATCATCAGGCTATGTAGGCTGAACTGGCTGGACCGGTGGTTCTCCTCCAATAGACACGACTCTGGAGGCTACTCCCGAATGCTGGGCTTGATCTCCAGTTTACTGCTGGTCCACGGAAGGTGCTCAGCCTTGCTTATCGGCAGGGCCAGGTACAATGTCGCTGAAGAAGACGACATGGAGAACAATAAGGAAGGACCAAGACAAATCAATAATACAAGCATGTAAACAGGTCAAGAATCCAGGGATACAGAGGATACGAACAGAGATCAAGGGCGAGTACTGATTGAGACATCTATTCGGTAAACCCTCACAAATCTTGATTTACAAGACCTGCATGGGCCACCACTTAAACCATGTCACACCCCGGAGCCAGAGTACTGGAGAGCGAGGACGGACATAGCCAGCTACGTATATTGAAGTGCAACCCACCTCGCTATACGGTCATGGCTGTCTAGATATATGAGGGTTTAACTACAAGCCAACAGTCTCTTATGGTCATGAACAAGCCTAGTGTCTCAATCACAAGCAAGTAAGTAAATGTTACAAGATACAAGATCACCAAATATACAATAGTAAGGCATCCCAAACATTACATATTCAGCTGATCATGAAGCTAGTCGTTACAAAATATGAAGACTAGCAAGAGTTTAGTCATACATGATCAACCCTAGGATCTGTCATTCATGTTACAGCCCGTAGGCAGACAGTAAATAAAGATGCAATCGAGCTAACACGTGCTCGTCGGCTAAACGTCTTAACAGAATAATTTTATAATAAAGTGGGAGAGCCAAAAATAAACCCATTCGTTGCCAGGGTTCCGTCTAGTGGTCACCATCTGGCTGGAAAGTTGGTAGATCCTCAGGAGCTGCTCCGGTATCTGGCCATACAAAACCAGCAGAGTCAGATCCCAGAAAGAGCAAGTACCACAAAAGAAGCTTCACTTAGGAACTAAAACCAGCAATTAGTACAAGATTATAATCTTATAATAAAAGACAGGAAATATAGAAAAGCATAACAGAATGATATACGATGAGATAGCCATGGGACTATTCAGATAACCAGGTTACAACCCGTAAACCAAACAAGGACCGGGGTTGTAACCCTTCGTCTGAACAGAACTTGGATTCTCACCATTTATCGGTAAAATAAATACAAGCATTCTGGTCATGTAGCAATCTGGCGCAGGATCAGGACAAGACTAGACTAGTTGAACTCCATCCAATCATTTTACGGCCAAGCAAGAAGTTCGGCTTGATACTTTAAATAACTGGGGTTATCACAGGCCTAGTTACTAACAAGATGCAATGAGATTATTCCATAGCCACGAGCCCTGCAGACTATCCAAGTTATCCAAGTCAAAATATCATGTCAGGGGTGCAACACGTGGCAGTGTGCTGGAAATGTGCCCTACTCGTCGGCAGGCTACAAGTCCTTGAGCGCCCAGATAACGGGATTGCCTGTAGCTGGAAAATCTCTTCATGACTACTGGATTATTCTAGTTATTAACCTTAGTCAATTTCAGAATGTGCCTCTGATCGTGGTACTCAGGGGTCCCTGTCCTAGACATGATGCGAGACAATACTGGTTTATTTATACAAGCATAAATGCCCACGGTGTCCAGGTCATTCATTCTTATCATGTCTTGCCATGTCACGTTTAGCCGTCGCAACAGTAATCCGAGGTATATCATGTCAGGTATACTTGTCAGGAGTGCGCCACGGTGGGCCACTATCAGGTCATGTCATATTACTTGTCAGGAGTACACCACGACGGGTCACTATCATGCATTATTATGTCGTGTCCATGTATCGTGTCAGGTTCATGTATCACGTTGTGTTTATGTCACAATTATCCCACTTTACACTAAGGATCAAGAGAAACAACACGGATAAGGTAACAAGAATTGTCTTGGCAAAACAAATGGTACAAGAGATCAAAAGGGGTGCTAGGGACAGCATGCACCAGCAAACAGCATGCGCCAACAAACAGCATATGCCAGCAAACAGCATGCGCCAGCAAACAGCCAACAACAGCGTACGCCAGCAAACAGCATGTGCCAGAACAACATGCGCCAGGACAATATGCGCCAGCAAATAGTATGCGCCAGCAAACAGCAGGCAACAGCTTTTTGCCAGCAAACAGCATGCGCCAGAAAACAGCAAACGCCAGGACAGCATGCACCAGGACAGCATGTGCCAGCAAACAGCATGCGCCAGCAAACAGCAGGCAACAACTTTTTGCCAGCAAACAGCATGCGCCAGCAAACAGCATACGCCAGGAAACGACATGCGCCATGACAGTATGTGCCAGCAAACAGCATGCGCCAGCAAACAGCAGGCAACAGCTTTTTGCCAGCAAACAGCATGCGCCAAGAAATAGCATGCGCTAGGACATTATGCACCAGCAAACAGCATGTGCCAGCAAACAGCATGCAACAGCTTCTTGCCAGCAAACAGCATGCGCCAGAAAATAGTATGCGCCAGGACAGCATGCGCCAGAACAGCATGCGCCAGCAAACAGCATGCGCCAGCAAACAGCAGACAACAACTTTTTGCCTGCAAACAGCATGCGCCAGGAAATAGCATGCGCCAGGACAGCATGCGCCAGCAAACAGCATGCGTCAGCAAACAGCAGGCAACAGCTTTTACCAGTAAACAGCATGCACCAGGAAATAACATGCGCCAGGACAGCATGCGCCAGCAAACAGCAGGAAACAACTTTTTGCCAGCAAACAACATGCACCAGGAAATAGCATGAGCCAGGACAGCATGCACTGCTCATCTTCTCAACCAGCCTCCAATGGCCATAAAAACCCATGAACCAAAAGACCATAAATTACTCAAAATAAGTCGAAATCAGGACTTCCAATGGTCTAAATTGGGTAGAATCAAATTTTCTACAACATAGAACCATCAAAACTTGAAAACAAGAAGGTTTGATAGATCAAAACCATGAAATCCAAAATGGCTAAAACCTAGATCTATAAGAAAATATACAAGAAAATATAAAATGACAAGAACTAAAGTGGATTAAAAAGTTGCATAGATGAGTTTAGAACAATAAAATGGTGGGTTCCTTCATAAAACAAGTTGCACTTGCCTAGGCTAGGGTTCTCTTGGTTGGTGGTAGAGAGTAAATAAAAAAGAAAGGAAGTAATGATGAGAGAGAAAGGGAAGGGGTTATAAATAAGGAGGGTGGTGGTAGGTAGGAGGGTTCACCTTTGGTTCATGATGAACCAAAGCAACCAAGCCAAGTCGAACCAACCCAAGAATAAACCAAGCAATGAAATGCTAGAATAAATCAAGTAGGGAGACATGCAATACGGGTCCAATTATGTATACGTATACCAAGATACGCAATACGAACCACAGGTATTACAATACGTCTAAAAATTCTTCAACTACCTTCGGAACTAGAACTTCTTCCATTGCCGTTACTACTCCCTGCTCTTGGTGAGTTGCCTCTGATCTGACTAAGGTGAACCGCTTCATTCTTGGAATATCAAAAGATACACTCTCTCTACGATAATATATTGTCGTATGACCGTCTTTCAGCCAGTCCATGCCTAAGATAACGTCGAAATTTCCAACAGAAAATTCTATCAACCGGGCGGGTAAGGAATGCCCGCAAACTACAACGCTACACGCTAGAATAACCCTACTAACTCCTACGAGCCTATTACCAGAGAGTATATTCAACCTCCCTGACAATGCCTCGAACTCCATTCCTAGCCGTGTCGCAAATTGTGCAGATATAAATGAGTATGATGCTCCCGAATCAAACAATGCTACTGTAGAATATGAGGCGACAAGAATGTTACCTGCCATAACATCTTTCGATGCCAATACCTCTTCCAAGGACAGAGTAAATTCCTGCCCTCGACCTCCTTGTTGGTTCCCATACTGTGGCCTAGCCTGCTGCTGCTGCTGGCCCCTGCCTTGGTGATGCTGGAGTAGTCTATGCTGGTTTTGCTGCATCGGCGGTCCCTGCTGCCGAAACATCTGAGCCTGTGACATGAACGAACGTTGCGCCAATGGTCTCACTGCCACCGCTGGTCCTCGATACTGTCCTGCCCCTGGTGCTGGTGAGCAGAAAATTGTTATACAGGTCCTCCGGACCTCAAATTCAAGGGACAGGTGGTAACCCGATGATCTGGACTTCCACATATCAAACACAGTCCGTTCAATGTCCGACACACATCCCTAGTGTGCCCTACCTTTCCACAATAAGTACAGCCCGCTGGGGGTTGCTGGTTTTTCCTCTGTTGCTGTTGCTACTGCTGCCTGGGTGGTGGTGCTGGCCCTCGTATTGCCACATCGTGAATGCGCATGCCAAGAGACGGTGCTGTTGTTTGGGGTGCTGCTCCCTCTCCTCCTTCAATCTGACTGTGGGGTCTCTTCTGACCTCCGGTCCTTGTCGTGATCCTCTAAATGGTGATCTCATGCCTTTGGGTTGCCGTTAATACCTCATTAAAAGTCTGGTAATTGTGCCCCTCTATCAATTGCAAGAGCTCAAGATGAAACCCTTGCTGAAATCTTATAGCCCTCTGGCTCTCTGTTGCTACCATCTCTGGAACGAACCTACTCAATCTGCAAAACTCTGCTGCATAAGTATCTACCATCTTGCCGGCCTGTTTGAGGTTGATAAACTTCTGGTGTAGCTCAAACTGTGCCACAACTCCATAGTACTTTATCTTGAATCTTGATGTAAAATTATCCCAAGCAACAGGACGTCGGATGCCTACTTCCTCTGATTTCCACCAATCACGTGCGAGATCCTGAAGTAACAACTTTACCTGATCTACACGTTCTTCTACCGGTACCTTAGCTGCTGTCAAAATGGCCTCAATATCCTTAAGCCATACATCTGCTGAGATGGCATCTTCCGTGCCATCGAAACGGCGAGGGTTGAACTTGTAAAATCTGGTTGATGCTCCTGAATCTGGCCTCGCCCCTCTCTCCAAAGCCGTCTGCAACCCTTGGTTGAGTAATACGTTCTGCTCCTGCAACTGAGCGTGCATGCGCTGCTGGGCTAACATCTGATGTTGCTGAGTAGCCATCATCCCTCTCATGATCTCCAGAAGGGCTGGTGTGTCCACTTCCACAGGGGTTGGTGGAACTATAGGCGGTGTTGGAACCTACGAATACTGTGGTCCAGCTGCTGGTTCGACTATCACTTCTTCTTGGATAGGCTCTTGAAATAGTACTGGCCCATGTTGCTAACCAATATGGTCAGGTTATCCATGTTGTCCTTGTTGTTGCTGTCCAGTCCTGACGGATGCGGACAAAATACCCCAAAGAAAAGGAACAAGAGAGCAATCAAACGACCGGACATGAAGGATCAATAAAGTCGAAGGATACCGGAATGTCAAGCTAGAATCGAGAGTAACGAATCATGATATCAAGGGGGAACATGTGTGATTGAGACATCCTATAAATAAAACACCCCAAGTCTGAAATAGACCTGCATAGGCCACCACTAAAACCTTGTCACGTTCCAGAACCAGAATACTGGAGAGCGGGGGAATGACTCAGCCAGCTACGTATTACGGGTAGATAAATACCGTATAATATGACCAATGCTGTCTAAAAGATGAGGGGGTGCATACTACATAAAATTCTTACTATGGTCACTTCACATCTATTGTCTCAATCATTCAAACAAGAAACAGAAATAGAGAACATGTAAGATAAAGCAGTAAGGCGTCCAAAACGCTCAGTCAAAATGTTCTTGATATCTGGCTTTACAAAACATAGCCAGATGATGTAGCAAGTATACACAATTGTTTATCAGCTGTAGTCTGACTTTAGTTACAATTATGCAAAAGTAATTACAAGACAATCCGACTAACATGTCGGTGCCAAACGACAAGTATAAAGTAAATAACAAAAGGAGCGGGAAGGTAAGGAACCCACTCGAGTCCTCCTGTGATCATCCCTCTAGTATTGACCATCTTGGAGGTGGAAGTAAGCTGAGTCCTCGGGGGCCGGCTCTAAATCTGGCCATGCAAAACCAGAGAGGTTAGACCTCTAATAGCAAGTGCCGCAAAGAAGCACGATATGAGGAATAAAACCAATAATGAGAAAATATGATAATAGATCTCTGCTAGCTACTAAGATTCATATAACATCATTACACTTCGAACCAACCTCCCAACCAAACAAGGACAAAAGTTGGCCCGTCATGTCCTGACATTCTGATCATCTCAGTTAGGTAACAGAGTAGATATAGTACACAAACAAATCAATTTAAAATGGCCATTCAACTGCTACGGCTTGCTATGGTGAGATCCAAGTTATCCTGAAATTATACAATGAGGATTCCTCAGTTCTTACTATGTGCACACAAGGCTAGTTTACCTAGTCAATCAATTGCGCCAATCATGAATTAGACGAGTCCCAGCGGGACGTCGGTCATCAATATACAATGTACAATAAATAATAAAAATAGATACCGCTTTCTGCCCGTGTGGCAGATTTGCAGCATCTGTGGGGACCAGCTGGCCTGTCGGGCACTAATAGTCCCAAGAAGGGCTGCCATATAAGAACTCGGAAATTCATTCTCTCCATACAATCATTATTTTATTTAACTTAATAGCCTCTATTTTAAGAGAAATTCCATGCCGTAGATCATGGTCATTCAAAATGAGTACTTTCGTATAAGTACGACATACACAACTCTACAACGATACCCGTGCAGTTAGATTGTAGGTCTTACATAGCGTAATACAACAATCAAAATTAACCACGGAATAATCATGCCTTGACCATAAAGTACACATGCTGCTTTTATAAAATAAATAAATAAATAAATAAAGACGACTAGCCAGTCTCTTAGTTCCAACTAGGAACGTATGATCAATTATTACTCAAGATACAATCCATGTAAATTAATGCCAAGATAACAATCAATATTATTCAATGCTAATTTGAAATAAGAAAACAATTAAAGGCAATAGGGGCAGCAATAGATGGATGCCTATTTATACAATCGGGTCAGTCAGGACCCTTCTACACGGCCAGGGTGAAACAAGTCCCATACAGCTCGGGATGATTAAGTCTAGATGCGGCTGAGAATTATCATATGCGGCTAGGGTTGGCACATGCGGCTACGAAACTAACAAGTCATGCGGCTGAAAAAGAACAGCCCCAAGCGGCTGGACAGACCAAGTCTTATACGGCTAAGAATGTACTGGGCCTTATGCGGCTGGGGAGACATGTCTCATGCGGCTGGAAAATTTCATGCGGTCGAACAGTTCAGAGTTCACGCGATCAGAGTTAAGTCATATGCGGCTAGGGTGTAATACTCATGCGGTCAAAAATGGATGAAGCATATATGGCTAGAAATAACCAAGCTTATGCGGCTCAGAATTTTATGCGCCCAGGCACTCCATGCGGTAGAAACTCCATGCGGCCAGACACTTCATGCGGCCGAAACTCCATGTGGCCAGACACTCCATACGGCCGAAACTCCATGCGGCCGAAACTCTTCATGCGGCTAAGGAATGGTATGTGGCCAGGAAGACTTACCGCATGAAAACTCATGCGATCAAGCACTATTCTTCATCTCCACTCTTCCGAGAAGAAGAACCATGGAAAGCCATTGCTTCCAAGCTCCCTAAATCCTTCATTCCAAGTCCAAATCTAGATTTTCATAAGTCAAAATAGGGTAGAACGAAATTCTCTATAACATGGAACCATTAATACTTGAAAAATAATAAAGTTACTAGATCAAAACATAAGAAATCCGAAAATGTATTAAATTTAGATCTACATGAAATGAGCCATGGAAATTGAAAAGCTAAGTACTAAAGTATTTAAGAATCTTGAGAGAAAGACAATGGAACAACAAAAATGGAGATACATCAAGAAGCAAGTTGGCACTTGCCTATGCGGCTAGGTAGGTGGGGGAGAGTTTATGAGGAAGAAGAGGAGTAATGGTGAAGAAATAATGAAGAGAGAGAAAAGGGGATGGGGCTTTAAATGAAGGGGTGGTAGGTGGGGAGAGTTGAATCACCCGATGGCTGAAAAATAAACCAACTCAGGCCGAACACAAAAGCAAAGCAGAAATTAAAATGCTGGAAGTAAAATACAGAAAATTAATTAACATGAATTAAAGGAATTTAAATACAGAACAAGACGTGATAAATATTAAATAAATATATTTCGACAGTACATGTATTTAAAATACGTATTCTGGGAACGGGAAGTGACACAATGGAGGGTGGAAGCTACACCAACTGGATGTGAAGAATGCATTTCTTCATGGAGATCTAGTGGAGGAGGTGTACATGGAGATACCACCAGGATTTGGCACCAAACAGACAGAAGACAAGGTCTGCAGACTGAAGAAGTCCCTCTATGGACTAAAGCAGTCTCCTCGAGTATGGTTTGACAGGTTCAGAAGAGCAATAATAGGAATGGGATATCAGCAGATCAATGTTGATCACACTATCTTCTTCAGACGAAGTGGAGGCCACATCACCATGCTTGCGGTATATGTAGATGATATAATTATCACAGGCGATGATGAGCAGGAAATCATCCAACTCAAAGGAAAGCTTGGTAAGGAGTTCGAGGTGAAGGATCTTGGCCCTCTTCGATACTTTCTTGGAATTGAGATTGCTCGAGATAATAAGAAAATCGTTCTTTCTCAAAGGAAGTACGCACTGGACCTGCTTACGGAAACGGAGATGATGGGATGCAAACCAGCTACGACACCGATAGACCAGAAGTTCAAACTGGATGCTGAAGCTGGAGAACCAGTTGACCGGGATAGATATCAGAGATTGGTGGGCAAGTTGATCTACTTCAGCCACACTCGACCTGATATCAGCTTTGCGGTCAGTGTAGTGAGCCTCTACATGCATGACCCCCGGAAGGGTCATATGGATGCAGTATACCAGATTCTGAGATACTTGAAGGGAGCCCCCGGGAAGGGACTGATCTTCAGAAGAAATAATCATGTAAGCATCGAGAACTATTGTGATTCTGACTGGGCTAGCTAGCTGTGCTGACGACAAGAGATCCACATCGGGCTACTGCATATTTGTAGGTGGCAACTTGGTCTCGTTGAGGAGTAAGAAGCAGTCAGTGGTGGCCAGATCAACAGCTGAAGTAGAGTATAGAGCTATGGCCTTGGGAGTCACAGAACTATTGTGGTTGAATAATATGCTGACGGAGCTAAAGCTGGACCAGGGAGCCAAGATAAAGCTATGGTGTGACAACCAGTCAGCTATTAGTATTTTCAACAATCCAGTACAGCATGACAGGACCAAGCATATCGAGATTGACAGATTCTTCATCAAAGAAAAGCTGGAGAAAGGAGTACTAGAGCTGGACTACGTTCCAACCAAAGATCAGGTAGCAGATGGACTGACAAAGGAACTTAGTTTTATCAGCATGATGAGAGGATGTGACAAGATGGATTTAGTGAATATCTTTCGCCCATCTTGAGGGAGAGTGTTGATATATGTGTTAAGTATTATTGGGCTTTAGTCCCACATTGCCTAGAATGATAGGAGAGGAGGCTAGCCTCTCCTATATATATGTAGTCTCTATTCCAATAATAATTACTTAAAAATCTCTACAGTTTCTCCATTATCTATTAATACTCAAGTATTCATAAAAATCCAACTTATTATGAATTCATATTTTATTTGAAAAAAGATCGATAATAGTATTGCATAAATTATCTAATATGATATTCTTATCTGCTAAAAGAAACTGAATTATACCTTCTTTGTAAGATAATCCATTTAGTATATCTCCATGTGAGCATAATATTTTTAGGTATTGATCCATGGTGCTTAGATGATGAAAATTACTGCTAGAGAGCTTTTGGAGAGCTACAGTATGAAGAGAGTTTGCAGAAAATTTTAAGAGCTTCTTGATAGCTTAAGCTTCTGAATAATTGTAGGTGAAATAGAGTTGAGAACTTTTAGAAAGCTTCTGAATAGTTCGAGGTGGAAAAGATTAGAGAGTTTGGAGAGGGGGTAGAAAAGAGTTGGTTGGTGAGGAGAATGAAAGATGAACCTCTTAAATAGATAAAAAAAAAATATATCTTTTACTAGCCGTTGTAAAAAAAAATTAATAATATAAGAACACGCCCTCAGCATGTTTTTTTGACAACACAAGTCCTTAGTAAGGACATTATTTTCACAATAAACGTCCTTGATTCTTATTAATTTCTTTTAATAATTTTATTAGTTTTTAATTTAACTTTGTTAAGTTTTATTTTTTTTTGTTGAATTTTACTAATCTTGAACCATATTCAACAAAAACTATAATTTTCTTATTAAATTTAACTCAATTTTGGTAAATTTTAATTTTCTTAGTAAGGACTTTTTTTTTCTTTCTAATTTTATAATTTAAACAAAAAAAACTATGTTATGGTCCAAATTTATGTGAAGTACATGGGTATTTACAAAAAATTTCGTACTTCTAGTTTACAATGGCATGTGTTTGTGTTGTGAACAATATCATGTAAAGTGAACTAACTCGTCTCTTTATCGAACTCAATTGGTTCTTGTGGTCAGCATGGAATGGAGAGATGATAACTATAACCACATCAAACTAAGAAAAAAATATATGAGTTGGTATAAAATTAAAAATAATGGACTAAAATGACATATAATACAACGTGTACAAAATTTTATATTTTAAACTGAAAAACAAAAACAAAAAACTCCTCTCCCTTGTTTGCTAGCCCCTTCGATAGTGGGAAAGCCCTTATAGCCCGTACCTGCTGCACTACACTCCTGCAACCCTACTCTCTGTATAACTGTAACCCTAATCCTAACCCTAGATAATATATAGGCACATATACATACAACCCCTACTGTACTTTGTCTGTGGAAGCACTTGTTGTTGGTTGACACGTTTTTCTTTATTTGTTTCTTTCTTGTTCACTTCTTCTTTATCTCCCTCTCCCCTTTATTATTCTCACCTACCTTCTCTTCTCTTGTGTTCTCTCTCTACACTTATACAGCTGTTGGGATCTCTCCCTTCACTCTAGAAAAATCTCACTTGCTCTTTACTATACTAGGGTTTCTTTCGTACAGTGAATGTACTGATACTCTCCTACTTCTTCTCCATTCCATTCTCATGTCTCACCGCCTCCCCTTTCCTTCTCCTTTGTTTCATATATGGTTGCACTTTGCTTCTCTTCTAGGTCTTTGTCGAACTCAAGAAACACCCTTTTGTTTCTGTTTTGTATGTGTTTTTTTTTCTTGGGGCCATTTTTGCTTCTGGAGTTAGTGCAACTTGCACTAGTAAGACTTCGTTCCATATTTTGTTAGCACTTCTCTTTCTTGGTAACTTCCAAGTGAGTTTTGATTCTCTATACTTAGATTTTTCTCTTATCTACAAAAAAAAAAAAAAAATTCTCTCTTCCATATTTTGTTAGCACTTCTCTTTCTTGGTAACTTCCAAGTGAGTTTTGATTCTCTATACTTAGATTTTTCTCTTATCTACAAAAAAAAAAAAAAAAAAAAAAAAAAAAAAACTCTCTCTCTCCCTCTCTCTCTCTCTCTCTCTCTCTATATATATATATATATATATATATATATATATATAAACATTCTAGTGTTATTTACAAAGTGGAGGGATTAGAGACTTGGGAGCGGCAGCATCTTGCAAGTAGTGACCAGAGGGAACGAGTGAAGCTGTCAGCATGATCTAGCTCTGAATGGAGTAAAATATTTGTGTAGAAGATCGACATAAATGTTGTTTTGAAACAGTCAATTCTTAGTGCTAGGTCACTCTGACAGCTTCACTTCTTCCCCCCATTGTTCACTGGATTTTGTCATCTACAGCTTAAACAAGTAGGACAAAAAGAGAGGAGAACTTGGCAATGTGAGTATATTCCTCCTCAATGTTGTTTCACATCACAAATTGAGCTAACTGAGACTCTTTTCTTTTTGTTTCATGCTTCAAGAAAGGGGATTGTGAGCTAGCTAGCTAGTACTCTAACACCAGCTTTGAATAACAACTCTCTCTGCCTAGCTAGAATTTCCTTTTTCTTTGTTGTTTTGTTGTATTTTTCCTGAAGTCTCTAGTCTATATTTCTTTTGTTTTATCTTTCTGTGGTTGTCATCGAATGTGTTACTTGAAATTTTGCTATCATTGTATGTACTTGGCCTGATTTTAGAAGTATGGAGTTGATTAAGCATATGCTGTGAAGTGTCTATCAAAATAAAATTTTCTTGTAGCTCATGGGAAAGACAGTGATCATACCTGCTTTGATACAAAATTGTTGAGTATAAAAGGTGGTAGGTTCTTGATAAAACACACTTTTACTACTAGAGATTTGTAGACTACAATTGTAAAACATTCTTTAAAATATTAGCTGCAACATTCTCTTGTGCTACACAGGTTTCATGTCACGATCCGATTCCAATATATTGGGCCCAGTCGGATCATGTCCAGCCTGCACCGTTGTGAGACAGTGACAATAAGCTAGCTGTGTCAATCAGTAGCAACGCATGATTAACATTCTAAAACAGAATAAATTTTTATTAAACATTTGAAATAAAACTTGAGTCTAATTAAACAAACACAAACACTCAGTTGTTACCACTTGTTCATTTATTACAACTTTTAGAAAAGGAAAGAAACTAAACAGAAGGGTGCAACTAGGACTCTTGGTTCATCTTTCCTGGTTCAGCTAACTTCTCGAAATCCAAGTCGGGTCCGTAGTAAGAACTATAGCCAGCTCTTCATCGTTGCAATCACCTAAAATATTGGTCTCAAGTCAGGAGGAAAACAAGAACATACAAATTTATTCCAACATCTTATTTAATAATCAAAATGAGACAAGAAACAGTTTATAACATACATTTATTTTTCTAAATAATAAATAAGGAAACAATTATGCAATAAATATCTAGAAAAGAAAATGATGCAATCTGACGAGCAACAGTGCATGAGCGCGTAACATCCTGTGGCCGGTGAGTGATGGAGATAGTAAGTGTTCTAGTGAACACGGTCCAACTTCAGCCCAAGTGGGTTGGGCTTCCGTTATCCACAGTGATTCAGTAGGGGACTTTGACCACAGGTGTTAACACTACTCCCCAAACCTCGAGTCAGACAATCAGTATGATCCGAGAGGGATCCCGTGAGTCAAGTATCGATACAGTAGTTCTACTATGCAATGAAATTAATTATTAACTAAAACACAAGTTTGGGTAAGTATGAACTTGCCTTGGTGTTCTCGGTGCTGTAGGTGACGACAGAAAATATCAGACTAAGTTCCGAGACTGAAAACCTACATTAACGAAAGTAACTTAGTTGCCAACATATAGTTGCTACAATCATAATTAACATATTAATGACGATTACGTCTAGGCTTTAAAATCACTGATATGTTTTAATAAGCCCAAATTTTAATTATAAAAAATATTTTAGAGAACTTTGAGTTAATAATATGAAAAAATTACGATTTTCGTAAATAAAATAGTAAAACTTATTATTTCTTTTAAATAGTGAGAGAAATATTATACTTAATTTATTAGTAGATAATAAACAATTTTAGAATTACTTATATAAAATACTTAGAAATTCTTTGAAATTAAATAGTATTTATTTACGTAAACTATACAAAATATTTTAATAGATATTTTTTAAAAATAAGAAACCATTTTAATAGTTTTTAATATTACAAGAATCTTTTATTTAGAAATAACTAATATTTTGGAAATATAATTAAGTTGGTAATTAACTACTAATAAAATATTAACTATTAATATTAGTAACATAAAAATTACTATTTTAATTAAATAAATAATAAAATTGAGGTTTTTATTTTATAACTGGAATTGATATTTTTGATAGGTATAATCTATACAAAAATACTCTTTTTTAATAACGAAATCAATTTTGGAAGATAACTAATATTTTATCCAAAATAGTAAACAAATGGTTTTTGCATAAAAACACTATTCCTTATATTAAAAATAGGCTTTTGATATGAAACTAATTTAATATTTTTTAACGTAAAATTAACGGCAACCTTATTAATAATATTCTTAAATCTAAAATAACGCGATTACTACGATAATTGTAATTAACATTTAGTTAACCATTTTAACATTAATCATTAAATCTAATAACTTACTAATTAATATAACAATTTATATAATACGGCTTAATTATTACTAAAATAATCTAACCGTCACATTAATTAATTAATAAGTCTATTACAAGTCATATGGTCATTAATATAAAACTAATTATCTATCCTGGAATTGACGGAGCTTTATTCTGTCAATTCCAGTCGGAACAGAAAAGGATTTTGCATTCTAGAAATTAACAGAGGGTTCCAGGGTTACCGAAAGGCTGTTGAAGGAGTACCGAAGGGAGGTCCCGGACTCGGGTTGCGCAAGGACGACGGAACGCAGACACACGTGCATGGGACACGCGGAATGGAACGACACATGTACACAGGATGTACGCGGGCGCAAAAACGTGCTGGTGTAGTCGGGAGATGGCGTACACGGGTGCTGGCGTGGCCGGGAGGCGACGTGCGAGGGCGTTGGCACGGCCGGGAGGCGACGCGCGGCTGGAGAACGGTCGGCGGGGATGCTAGCCAGTCGGCTGGGTCAGTCGGCGGCGACGACGAAAACGTACCGAGTGGGGTGTCAATGCGCTCGAAACGTCGCGGAATGCATTGGGGTGTGCTCCGATTTGGGAGAGGAGAAGTGTGGAGGGAGATGGAAGGGGTTTATGAAGGTGGTGAGGGAGAGATGTTCTGTGGGTTTCTGTGAGGGAAAGATGTTCTATGGGTTTACATGGGGGGTGAGTTCCGGCTGAGAAAGTGGATCGGAAAAGAGTGGGTTGAACGGGTAGTTTAAGTTAATTGGATTAGCGGGTTCGGGTCATATGGGGTATGAGTCTAAAACAAACAAACATTAATTAAATAACTTAAAGTTATGGATTTTACAACCTTCCCTCCTCAGAAAATTTTATTTTCGAAATTTCAAAGATAAAGGATGGGATACAATCAAATCTCTAACAAGCAAGGGTATCCCTTAACAGCCTTGTGTCTAAAATACTAACTGCCCCTTGGCTAATTTAATTATGAGGTAAACTATTGATCAATACAACTGCTCTCAATTTGCATTATTCCAAAACTGACTATATCAAAGTCACAATCTTCACTTGTCACAGTAAATCCTTAGAAAATTCTTTAAAGTTGATCCATGATCTATATTCAAGAATTTTCAATTCTTGAAATCAATTGGCCAAATTATAATCACTAATCAATTTTAATTTTTAACCATGCACCTATCAATCGTTCTCATCCAAAACATTAGCAAAAATATCACCAAATCTCAATCATTCTTACCATAACTAATATGAGTCTTCAATGTTTAGTAGAAATTGCAAACATAATTGCCCCTTTCCGAAGTTGCATGCCAATAATCTTATCTCAATTCCTCACTGCTTATTCCTTCTCTAAGACCTATCATTCCATTGCTTGTGATATTCCATCCATGGTTATATCCGTCCCTTCTGGGTACAGTAGTCATTTAATCATAAAAGTTAATCTCCGTCAAGTATTCCTTTACTTGATTATCGTATTCTCATGTTTATATATTTTCCAAATTCACTTCCTCCATGGAAGAACCTTAACAAATCCTAGACTTTCCTCGCTAACTCTACCTACGTCCTCCTCTATCTTCCATAACTCTTCCTTTAATCATAAAATTCAAATCGTCAAATATCTTTATTTGTTTGAATGAGGTTTAGGCACTAGTGAGCACTACTAACGGTTCTAACCCAAATAAATCACAAGCTTAGATATACCTTTCTCAAGACTAGCTTACTTAAGGTATTCTTCTACCTTTTCTACCCTTTAGCTAACTAATATTGATCCCAAAAATGCCCTTAATAGAAATTAGATATGCAACAATCTATGTTTTTTCGCATATAGCTATCAACTATATACATATAATCATCCACAAGATGTTTACTATTTAATATATAAAGCTATCCACAAATATATATAGCTTTTTAAATATGTAACTATCAACAAAATATATGCAACGTACTAAAGTTGAACCAGGAAAGAGATTGGGCCAATAAGCGTTGGAAAACCGTCCTAAAAAATCAAATAGAATTCCTATATGAATAATATAGAAATTATTTCTAAAAATTTAAACTAGTCGCTAAGATTCCAATTAATCCAAAATTGAAACGAATCAAGACCACTCTGGCCGTAAAGTTTTTAATGGCGATAAAAGACCAAACATGATATATTTATAACAGGAATATAGTCTCAATAGTACCCAGAATCATACATATCCGAAGTCAATTTTGCCTAGAGTTCTCGCTCTACCAGTGTACATCTGGATGCAGTAAACCTTTGGTTCCATGACTCAAATAATGATAGATCACCGAAACTTCTATCAACTTTATCCATTTCTTGGCTGAACAACATAGGAGACAAACATAATGCATTTAGGACATAGTCTCAATAATATCCGAAAGCCTATGAACACCTGAAATCACTTCAACCTAGATTCTATGCCTCGCTAGTACACATCTAGCTGCAGTAAACTCGTAGTTTTCATAACTCAGATAAATGGTTGCAACGCATATGTGCGAAGCCATATTAGGTCACTGAATATTCTCTCAACTTTGTCCATGGAAATTTCAAAGGAATAGATCAACAATTCAAAAAATTTCCAATGACTAAAGGAAATTCAACAATAGAATAGAATTAATTCTCTGACCGTTCCTGCTTCATGATACTCAAGGATTGAGTTTAGAAGCTTTCTAGGCCATGAATTGATTAAGAAGTTGCCTATAGAGTAAGGTTTCAAGTTGAGTGAAGGAAGTCAACAAATGAAAATATTCTCGGTTTTTGGAATAACTTAGAAAATAACAATCAATATTGGAATTATTTTTAGAAAATAATTCCTTTGGAAGATTTGTGAACTAGCTAAGTTGAACCAATTCTCTTGGTAATAATTAACCTTGGGGCTTTATGGTTCCAGAAGAATCTGGTTCGGGATTGGTTTCGAGAAAGTCAATTAAAAATAAGATCAAAATAAATGGTCGGATACACTAGTCGTAGAAATACATTGGGTAGATAAGAGTTTATTAGGTTTGCTACTGGAGAATTTGAAACTCTAAATCACTACAACAAATAGGGCCTACAATATCATGTGCTAAGCACTATAGAAAGCCTTCTATAACATATTTTGTCCGCTATAATTGCCCCCGCTATAGTATGTGAACGCTATTACATTATAGCATTCTTGAATGCTGTAGATGGATTATAGCGTTCATGAAATCTGCGGATGGTTTATAGCGTTCGTGAATGTTGTAGATTGATTATAGCATTCATGAATGTTGTGCGGTCTATAGCGTTCTTGAATGTTGTTGATGAATAATAGTGTTCATAAATACTGTAGATGGTGCATATCATTCTTTAATGTTGTTGATTTATTATAGCATTTCTGAACGCTGTGAATTTTTTATAGCGTTTTGAGTGCCATAAATCTGCTACACAATTTTATATCTGAATAACATGTTCTATATCACATTCAATTAACCTGTGCATCATAAAAATTAATGCTGAATCACAATTTTGATTTCAACAATTTCAATCGCAACTTCCATTTCGATCAATCAAGATATAGAAAAGGTTTGCCAAAATAAATAAATTCATACATTTTTCATTAAAACATTCAAGATGTACAAAAAGTTGTTGTATGCCTAAAATGATCGAAATGGTAATCTAAAATAATTTTTTCATGCAAAGAGAATCCAAGAAGTTCAAAATGTTTGTAATCTAACACTAGTCCAAAATTCAACAAAACTATTCCATTTTCATACAAAATGTATGTATGCCAAAATGTAACTCAATCGACTCTTTCCTTCTAGCTTATATCCACAACCATCAAAAATTTACATGCCAACCTACACAAAATTGAGAAGAAAACTTATTAAATTATTATATAAAAAATAATTTCACACAATATTTCTCGGTCCCTCATTGTACATTGTTGTTTTATTTTATTTTTGAAAGAATTTTGACAACCAGTAAAGAAGAAGAAGAAGACAACTTATAATATCTGCTTATAATATCTTCTAATTAAAACAAAGTTAGAAAAACTGAGTGTTTCTTTAAAAGTTGAAACAAAGCATAATACATCAAATTTTGTTATCAGCTTATTTATCAAATAGTTTCTTATTGTCAAGAGTGACTTACCACATATCCTGAGGAGATCCTCAATAGAATCAAGAAAGTTAATTTTTTTTCCCCAAAATCAATCTATTAATTGCAATGGATTTGCAAGAAGGATTATACCTCTAGGTCCAAAAAAATGGTACTTTGTACTATTGTGCATCGTAAAAAAATACCAAATGTTCATGGATTTTTTTACAAAAAATGCGAAGAGACAGCTTCCAATTGTTACACTTCAGTGTTCCAACAGGAAACAATGCAAGTCTAAGATCTATATAAAATTTATTATGAACAGAATGCCTCGAGGACAACGACACCACCAGAAAGCTTCGCCAATCTTTCTTGCAGCTCCACTTTATAATCATCGTCTCTTTCTTGCAGCTCCACTTTATAATCATTGTCAAAAAAATATAATGACTTGATTTGTGACCGTATATGTTGCGTAAGTTAAATAATAGTTAACATTATGAACCTATGAAAAAGGCTAGGTATACTGCTACTTTAGGTACAAGCAATTATAGAAACACAAAAAGGAGTACAAATCTGACCGTATCTCTCTTCAATGACTTTTTTGTCACCAGCCCCATCAGAATAACAGTATAGTCCTGGGATATTGTCACCTGAAAATAACACAATCCACAAGAGATACTTAACCAAGAGATTAAATGCAAACACATATAACTAATGCAACTTCATGAAGAAACTGTTTGCAGATATGACCTATCAAACAATTTGCAAAAATTATATAGCTTACTTGAGTTGAAACAACACTTATCAGATGGCTCAGAAAATCCATAGGATGGGTGAAGGATTCTCCAATTTGTTCCAATAAAGACCCTGATAACAAGCTCAAGAAGAACACCTTTCCTACCAAGAAATAAAAAACCATGCCACATGCTTTTATCTCTTTCTTGCTCTTGGAGAAAAATCCTTCGAGAGAAGCCATTCCAAGAATTGCATAAGGAATGATATATATGAAACTACTAAAGATCACACTTAGAAGATATCCCGTCAGTATAAAACTCAATCCAGGGCTGTAAGATTGACAAGGAACGGATTAACAACACTTAGTAAAGCATTTTTTGTTCATTCCAACAAAAGAAAGGGAAACAAAAAGGTGAATGTTGCAAAGTAAAACCACTAGCTAGGAGAAATTTGTAGAATGTTAATAATGGAAAGCACGCATTCATGTTTACATAAACATAGTTCTTACCTTCCTTTATTAGCTCTAGAAGATTTTTTTTTCATTTGTGATCCTTGTTTGAAGGCTATCAAGCCATGAGGGGTGATTTGTATGCAAATCAACACATATAGCTTACTATTGTACAAGTTGACAGACACAAATCAAAATATCCAGATTACTGTTGTGGAAGTTCATAAACACAACTATGGAGCTGAAAGTTAAGTTGTGCTTTATGATGAGAGCCATTATATGATCCCTCTAGTATCGATAACTGGTAGGCAATTTGATTTAATTGTGACTGGTCAAAATATACAAACTAATTTAATGCTACTTCCACCACTCTAAACTTCCAAAGCATGTAACCATCTCTTTAACTAATGCTCATTCCCTAACTTCTACAAGATAGATAAAAGCTTGAATGGTGAATGATCAAAATATAGACGCTTCTTCATAATGTGGAAAGGAGAAATATTTATGCGAAAATAATCAAAACATGTACAACTTACATCAGCTGCACAGCTTTTGCTGGAGGGAACTGTAAAATGATAATGGAGAAAGTCAGCAAGTATTAGGCCTTAACTAATTATAAAGTTTAGTTGAGCATAGTAGTTCCTAGTAACCCACCTGATCTGTCTCACCACGGAGAACTATGGTTGTTGTCTTGCCAAAAGGACAGCCAATAAATATATTAAACCTCTCATTTCCTACTTGTCTTTCTACAATTAGATCACAAGACCCCAAAACCTTTCACATATCAAGCATAAAATAGAAACTTTATAAGACAAAGTGCATTCTGTGCAGAACTACTATATCAGCACTTACATTCATACAGCCCAATCAAAAATTAGACACAAGAAGGAAACCTCATTGATGATATTGTTGACATAAGTTTGTACAGTTCCACCTGTGGCAGCAGCAACGCATTTCAGATCCTCTTCTGTCATACGACCAACACAAAAGATATCCCGATCTACAAAGTACTGTATAAGGGAATCCATTATCGCTCTGTAAATGACAACTTACACAAACACGAGGCATTGTACCTGTGTTGCAAGGTCACCAATTGCCAATCGTGGCAGGACAATTTTTGCTCCACATTGGACACACTTATCAAGCTTGTCATAGATAATATTACAGTCAGCATCAACAATGGACTGGTACTGTAACGGATCTGATAATCTACAAGAACCAAAACATAAAGCTATTGAAGGAAGACAAACAACAAATTGTAAAATATAATACTTGCCTGATCTCTGCATTTTCTTTCTCTGACTTCAGCTCCAGCTTAATGTTTAAGAGAAGGACCTTTTGATTTAGAAACTTTTTTGGTTGTTGCTCAAAGCCAGCATAAGAAAATGTCTCTTTGAATGCAACACCACTAACAAGAAATGAGTCTTTCATATTACCACCGGGAACCTGTTGGAAACAGACATAATTTAGACTTTGAAATTTTCTCTCCTACAACTCTCAATTGATGAGTACCTTAACAAATATAAGACTAAGTGAGCTAAATTCATGTTGTGTCCATGTCGTGTCAAATACACATATCAACACACTCGGACACTCCAAAATACATTAGGAGACACAAAATATGAGTCGATTCTGTGTCATCATGCCTGAAACGTGTTGTGTTGAATCCATGTTTGTTCAACATAGCTAAAATCTATCCTCTTCTAGAGAAAATATGAGCTTTGCTTATGGGACTCGTCATGATCCAAACGTATGGGTATCGCCTGAGTACAACTGGAAACCTCTAATATGTAATGGATGATGAATGTACGGGTATCTCCTGAACACAACTACAAACCTCCAATATGGAATGAATAATGAAAGCAGGCACCTGAATGCAACATGGCTACCCAAAACTTTTGCCCTACTTATGCAATGGCGACACCATATAAGGATTACTATAGAAGTTCTTTTAAACAAGGTTTGCAATATCAGTTCTTTTGAACAAGGTTTGCAGTATCAGTAACGGAACCGGTTTCAAACCCTTCTTGTGAGTGTTTTAGTAGCTCCAAATTAGAGTTTCAGTGTTTATCGTTTCAAAAGCCAAAAATTAATAAAAAGTATTAAAAGTAGAAATTACTTGATTCATTTAGGCATAAAGTATTAAAAGTAGAAAATACTTTATTCATTTTGGCATAGTTCTATTTATTTATTTGTTGTTTCTCGTTAACTTTGAATGGAAATTATTCAAGATTGGTGAATTGTTCACTTGTATCATTGTTTATTTACTTGCTTCTAGACAAACTATACCCACAATAGATGGTCCAAAATGGAATAATATTAAGAGATGAATGTTGTCAATTTCTAGATATACAAATGTGACAAATGGTAGTGGTTACAATGTGCCAATAAAGAATCTTATCGACATACTACAGCACATCGATACTCGGCACAACGTATTCATTGTTTTAACATTGTTTTTCCAACCTTATCACTTTTATCTTCTTTTTTCTTTACAGAATTGAACAGGAAAGTGACCCAATTTCGGCATTATAGTTGACAAAGTGACAAAATAACAGCATGGAAATCTTCAATATGCCATATTTTTAGGAGTCTCTTGTGCATTAACCTTACCAGTACCTTGTCTGTTTCCTACAGGACACACACCCATCAAACACCAATACCCTTCCTTCTCAACAAGCACAAATCTTACACATCATCACAACTCTTTCCAACCCAATTTGAGCACAAGCAAACACACAACCATTACTTTTCAATCACTCTCCCTTACTTGCATGAAAGAAACTACTAGATGTTGATTTCTTCCCGGCTTCCTGGCTTCCCTGGCGTAGCTAGAGTACTCCTCTGCCAACACCCACCATGCTTGGCGGACCAAACTCTACCTAAAAGACTTTGTAATCTGATATCTTTGTCCAATTTGATGTAAAAAGGACACAATAATCTTAATTTCATCACTAAAGCACTTGTCTAAAGCCAGTTGGGTGGTCATGGCGTGTGTCGATCGAGGGTTGTCCCTTGGCTATGGGGCAATTATAGTTGTGAAGGAATAAGCAACCATTAACATGCATTTGACGTCAAAAACTATATACATGAACAAAATCCAGAACCCTAGAGGTCGATACTAAACTGTGTTTGTGAAAAATGTGAAAGAGGAAAAGTGAAACATTCAGAGGATCAAACAATATAAAGAACATTGACTTATCAATGCCTGAACCTTTCAGTATCAATCATTAATTTGATACAAATAATTTCATAAAACATCTTGTGTTCTTTTTGTCAGAGAAACGAAGTTTGCATACATAATGATGGGCTAATTAACTATTAATAAATATTGATATTGAACATGACCCTGAGTAACATACAGATAAAAATTTACTTACCCAATTTTATATCATGTACCAATTTAACCCGACGCCAGGATTCTTGTAAAATGTTTCCCCACAGCCACAGATTTAGTTTTCTCCTCCCATACACTACACTAGTGGGCAACCTAGCCTCGTGAATGACCACATTTGTAAAAATAAAGACTAAAGCAATTGTAAAACACTTTGCAAGCAGTAGTTACCTTGCGATTATTAAACAATGCAACCAAGCTTCAGATCTGCTCTATCGTCTTCGACATCTTCGAATTCTTCGATTCCACGCCTGCGAGAAGGAAACCAAGCACCATACCCTCATCGAGCTCGTTGATTGCGGCTCTGGCTTCCTCTCTAAGATTGCCTTCCTCAACCCTTGGAAGAACACGTTTTCAAACTGGTTCATGATGGTGCCGGCCAGGCGCTAGGTTGATAACCATCCCGTCGGCACCGACGTCCCAGTTGGGTGCCACCAACAGAGCTGACTAGGGCCTGTACGCTGACTGGTGGAAGGGCCATGCACAATAGCTGGGGCACTGCTCCGCCGAGTCCCAGACCCAGATGTAGGTGAACTACCCAAACTTGGACAACGGGGAGGACCCGAGGGTCCCGTACGGGTTCGTACAGAAGCCCCTACTGAGACACCGACAGTAGTGAGGACGACGTTGATGTAGTACTTCTCTATGGTCCTCCACCACGCAGAAACGGATGGCGTGTCCTGGAGATCGTCGGTGACGAAGTCGGACACGATGGAGCGATACGCGACTGGGAATTTTCTACAAGATGAGGTTCACGGAGATAGGTCTGGTGAGCAGGACCCCCCTGTGGTAGGTCAGCGCCGACGCCCAACCTGAGAGAATGAGAGAGAGAGAGCAATTGAGAAGGAAAACTTTCTTATCTTTTCAGTGTGGTAAATTGAAATTTTTTTGGGCAGGATAGGGCGGGTAGTCTGAAAAAAATATGGGAAGTGGAATTTGAGACAACACTTTTCAAGTGTTATATTTTTTATGTAATATTATATGGCCCTTTTCAAGTGTTGTATTTAGATATAATATCATACAACATTTTTGTGTGTCCTTAAAAGTATTGTTGAATTTATGTTTATGACATTTTTAAAAAGGTGTCATAGATTATGATAAATACTCAATTACAATGACACGTTTTAATAGTATCATCAATATAAAAAATTAACGGCACTTATTTAGAAAGTGTCGTAAAAAAGTGTCGTTATTAACCTATTTTGTTGCAGTGTAATTAATAGTCGCTAAAGATTTCACAATTATTTTTTTTAAATTCGGAGGACTTTAAACGACAACAATAATTTTTTAGTCGCTAAAGATTAGTTTGGGCGACTAATTTTTTTTTTTGTCGTTCCAGATTTTGTGGCCTAAAGCCTCTACTTTTGTAGTGTTATGAGAAATTTTTTATGGCCGATAGGTATGCGTGGAAGAAGAATATATTAGGGGTTTTAGGCTATGGGTTTTGTAAATGTTGGGCACGGGTTTTGTAAACTTGTATGCTTTCATGCTAAATATGCTATAGTCTATTTTTCTATCATGTAAAATAAAAACCCATGCTGTTTCTCCTAGGATTCGAACATGAGATCTGCTTTGACATACAAACATAGCAATAGATGAATGTTATAGATTCTACAGCATTCAAGAAACGCTATAGATAGATATCTTTATAGCACTGCAGAAAGAACGCTATTGTTGATAACATTCTATAGCAGGAACACTTGAACGCTATAGAAAAACTGTTATTGTAGGCCCAATTTGTGGTAGTGAATAGTGAATGGATCTAAATTCTAAATAATGATAGAAAAGTAAGACTTGATCAAACTAATAGAGAAATTGGTAATAGAAAATTGGAAATAGATTTGCTGAAGAAGGAGATTGAAAAATCTAATATTAATCAATAAATAGCGAAAGAGTATCGATCATAAGGGATGCTAGAATCTAATAACATATGGAGGAAAATAACCCCCGAAAGCCATAGGACACTAAAGAGACATAAAATCTAGAAAATAATATAGGCAGTAAAATATACCATCATACAATCGGCCTAATACGGATAAGGTTTAGGTACAAACATAAGCAAGGTAACCTACGAAACTATAAACAAGCAAAATAGATATTATAAATGGATAAATTTGGTCCTATGTTGTGGCGGGCTGAAAGTTATCTAAGTATTCTAATTGTTTCTAGAGTCTGTTTTTCTAAAGTTATTCTTAAACCTAAGGTCAGATTACATGACTGCATGTTTGTCTAAACTAAGTTGACTAGACCAAATTAGTAGAACTGATGACCTGCATGGACCATCACTGAAAACATGTCACAATTCGATCCCAATATATTGGGTCCAGTTGGATCATGTCCAGTCTGCACCGTTGTGAGACAGTGGCAGTAAACTGTGTCAATCAGTAGCAACGCAGGATTAACATTCTAAAACAGAATAAAACTTTATTAAACATTTGAAATAAAACTTGAGTCTAATTAAACAAACACAAACATTCAGTTGTTACCACTTGTTCATTTATTAAAACTTTTAGGAAAAGAAAGAAACTAAACAGAAGGGTGCAACTAGGACACTTGGTTTCTCTGTCCTGGTTCAGCTATGTCACGACCCGCACTCATTTTTTTACGGATACGAGACGTGTCCAAGCCAGCCTACGCCGCAGTGTCGGTGGTAGAACGCTGTCACGGCCATGAAAAATAAATAAAAATGCTCACTTACAAAACTAATTTAACTTACAATATTCACAAGTTGTACATTTGCAGAAAAATATAAACTTTTACAAATATTGGAATGACTATTACTTAGCTATCTAGCTAGTCTCTAGGCTTTTGTCTGCAAGTACACCCGTATCTCCCATACTAAGTAAATCCACGGCTAACCTAAAAAATATGGGTTTCCAGTCAGGAATGGAACGAGTACAATTCACTGAATGCAGTTTCAATATATGAAAATGACTATACGACAGAGATTAGCCTTTAGACATATGATTTGGAAAATAACACAAAAGATAAATAAAACTAAATAAAGAAAACAGTAAATAAAGATAATACTCCCCAACTGACTGAAATACCTTTGATATGTGATCGGTCTCGGAACAATTATACGACACTGTCTACACTATCTAAAGTTACACTGTCTACACTGTCTAAAGTTATACTGTCTACATTGTATAAAGTTACACTGTCTACATTGAATAATGAAATAAAGAAATCACTATTTACACTGTCTACTTTGCAATAATAAATTACTGTTTACACTGTCTACTTTGCAATAATAAATTACTGTCTATACTGTCTACTTTGCAATAATAAATCACTATCTACACTGTCTACTTTGCAATAATAAATCAATGTCTACACTGTCTACACTGTCTAAGGTCAGATCACACATCGTTGGTACTTCACACTCCCGACACAACAAGGAACAAAATCAACAAAAAATTGAAACCACATATCTATCGACTAAACATTGATGTATAGTAAAGATCAATACTGAAAACAAATAATAAACTGTACTCGCCTGTGGTCCTTTACTGGTGAAACCGATAGTCCAAACCACTCAATGTGCCACAAAAGTCAAAACCCGTACAACAATCTCCGGATGCTGAAATAGACATTACCAATGATCTCAGAATAGTCAAATTAGCTAGAATTGCCTGTCTTTAAGTCCAATTCTGGATACAGGAGCAAAACGGTAATTTTGGGTCAAAACGGTATCTGCCGTTGGACCCGTTTTGTACCGAAAAGCGTGCCAGAGTCAATGGTCTCTAAAGTCATCAAACTATATGTCTAGGAATTCGTTTTGACGATACGAACCCAACGGTATATCCAATTTTGGATTTCGGTGGCTGTGCACAAAATTGCTAGTTGAATCGGACTGTGGGGCCCGCAAAAACGGCGATCCGATCAACTGTCTCAGAATCGGACCAAACTTGTCATACAGGACCAAAAAAATGATACGGTCCTGCTGGTACAAGTTTCATCTCTATCAGATTAGCGTGAACAAAGTAATTAAAAAATTTGCACAGAGGCTGATACAGAAAATTTTGACGGATACGCATCAAATTCGTCGTACACACGCGACCAATTTGAATTCCGTCAAAGCCCACACGTCCACGAAGCCGTTACACACCTTTCGATACTTTCGGTTCGCGACCACGTCGCCCGGATTGGCGGAACGCACGTCGTATCGGAGGAATTTCTAAATTTTCTAATATTTTAAAACAGGTTTTTCACCAATTTGAAAATCCGATTTCTCGACACACAATCGACGAAATCTGATTCTAGAAAAAGGGATTTGAAGCCCTATAGGTTGTCTAGGCCTGACATTAAATGGTTTCTTAAACTGTCGACAGATCGACAAAAAATCGTCTTCCAAATCGGCGTTAGAACCAATCATTGTTCTGTTTTTAAGTAGGTTTTTGTCGATCTTCTAATCGATTTCTCGGACCATCTATCGCTTAATAATTCAAACTATCAGAAGGGAAATCAAAGGGTATACGTTGGGTCCTTACCTGAACAAACGGCTCGAAGAATCGTCGACCGTGCGCGGAGAAAACTCTCGGCGAAGTCGGGTCTTCCACTGTTGTTGCTGCTCTGTTGATGCGCTGCTGGTGCGCTCGGCCTGGGTTCGGCGGCGGTTCCCGGCCACACGTGGCGGCGGCGACGGCGGCAAACGGCCGCCCAGAGTGCTGGATGCGCGTGGCGGGGGAATTGGATTAGGGTTTTTAGAAAAACCTCTCGATCTCTCTCTTATATAGGCGCGGCTGCAATCAGAGGATATGCGGGTTTGGGGTAGTTGGTGATTCTGTTGGTTGGCCGTTCCTCACGGGCTTGTGTGTTACTTTGGATCCACTGTTCTCGCAAGGGAACAGTGTTGATTCGATTTTTTTTCTTTTTTTTCTTTTTTTTAACCATACATATATATCATATATATACACACACATATATACATTTATATTTATCTATATATACACATGTATAATATTTTTATATACACATTTATATGTATATACTTATATAACCCTATATATACACATACTTTATTTTATAATCAATAATGAGAGTATATATATTTACAATTATTTAATAGGCATCCATATATCTATATTTATATATATACCTATATAATATTCTCCAAAATATAAATAGACCTCATTATTATCTATTCCTAATGACTATATATAATAATATTTATTTGACAAAAATAGTATAACCAATAATAATATAATAATATTATATAATAATAACCTCAATAGTATTGATGATAAAAACAATAATAATAAATATAACAATAACGAAATACAATATCCAATAATGGCATTGAATCTACTTAAGATATGTCTACATGGAATTTGTGTACACTGGATGCCTACATGGGCTTGGGCTTACTTTGGGTCCAATCTGGACTAGTTCGGTACAACCGGGTCCCCTTAAACTCAATAATATAATTATTAAATAAATAAACCATCAGTAAGGGTTATGTCGCAACTCGGCCTGGTTTTCCTAGTTAGGACATCACTATGGCTCAGCCTTCCCTACCAGGGCTAATACTCTAGTCAAAGCACGCCGTTGCACTATTCGTGCCACGATTTCTAGTCACCATGCACTCTAAAACTCCGCCATGGCTAAAGTCATCTACCATAATAATTAACTAAGTAATTATTTATAAAAATTTTAAAAATCACCATTTAATTCAAATAAATAAATAAAATAAATTATAAAAATTCTGGGAAGAGGGGTTATAAATCTACCCACCTTAAAAATAATTTCGTCCTCGAAATTCTAATTTATAACTATTCCTTAAAATTCAATAAGAAGTCTACCTGAACCTTAATCTCCTTAAATTCTAATTTCTCAAAAAATAGTTTATATTCTTCTCCTAGCCATATAGCCTCCAGGACTTCTACCCACCTTTGGTCACACTACTCCTCAAACTAAAATATTAAAATCTTCTAACTGGTTGCTAACAATCCTACCAACAAATATCTAGGGATATGGTATCTCTAATCCTCTCATATCTGTCAAGCAACCCAAAATTTAACAAGCAACAAACTTACACAAGTAGCTAAGAAATATTGATAAACTCTAATAAGCATGACCATTCGTCGCTCCGAAATAGGAAGGACATGAAGATAAGAAGAATAATCGAGAACAAATATGAAGTCTTAAGACCGGTAGAGAGTATCCAATGCTGCAGATGGAATGAAAGTTTATGAACCAATGACTTATTTGCTAGAGTGGGCTACTCTAGTCCAGTTACTTGCTAAATCGAAGAACCCTTTTTCTTAGAGGGCTTGCACTCCATACAATACAGAAATTTTGTTCTCGAAATTAATCTAAACAAGGTTCCATAATAGATCGGAATTTAAGAAATCGAGATCGTGATCTTTCCCGTGGTTATTTAAATACACGAGCAAGGGATAAAATACAATACAAGATCGTATCGCGACTTCCAGGTAGATAGAATAGGGGTTACGAATGACCTCACATTCTAAGAGGTGGAAACTACATAATAGGTATAGGGACCTATTTTAAATAGTTCGGCCTCATAGTCCAATTATGGGTATGCATGAAAGGGTTATTACTGGGTCATAATGAGTTCCCTAATTGGACATCAATCGTCGGTTGGATGAACCTTGGGCTTCAATCTATATGGACTGGACAAGATCCCAACGATAAAACTATTTCTACTAGGCTAGGGTAACCTAGAATAAGTTTCTACCCAAGTGGTTGAGCTAGTTGCCAGTCAGGTGGGTTAGCCAGGTTCCTAAAGCTCAAAAATGTGTCTTCAGTGACTTTGGTGTTTAATTAGCACGAGAAGACACAATTGAGTGGCACACTATTTATGTGCGTAGTGGGCTTCGAGTAGATCACAACCATATAGGATCAAAATGTTCGAGTCGAGGTTGAGTCTCTAATGGAAGTCGGGACGCATACCGGTATTATGGTAAGGGTTATAACTCGTCCTTTTGACCTGAAAGTCGTGCCAAAAAAAAATAGAGTACAAGGGGACGTATTTGAGTGGGACATGATATACATAGATGAAGGTAGACTCGTCTAGATCTTGCATATAAAATTTGTTGGAAGGTAACAGCTGTCTCGTGCTCCGAATATTAAAGACACGGCCCGGGACACAAAATGATCTAAATGGAAAGTGGGAGTCCACGAGACACTAATTATCATCCCAATGGAAATTATTCTAATCAATCGGTAATCCTCGTATCTCCCAAAATTTTAGAAGGCTTACAGTCTACTCACCTTAGAAACTAGGACATGGTTTTAGGAATAATAAGGTTAGAAGAATTCTAAAGTCCGGGTATTGTACCTCGACCTTTGTTGATAAAGTACAAGGCACAGCGTAACGGGGTAACCAACTCTAAGGCACATCATATGAAGGGATTTCTAACAACTGAGTCATGAATTTCTATTTGTGTCAAGCCTGTCAGACTATTGTCACAGGGTATGGGCTTAAGGGTTGCTAGTTAAAGCAAGCTTCAAGCAATAAATTAGAGACTCACAACAAATTGTTTTCTTAAGAATAGATAGTCTCCTAGGTTGGCATCTTGACTAAGGGTAAAACCCTAATCTCAAATTCAGATGGCTCAAAAGTCCCAATAGTAGTTTGGGGGTCGAGAGGAGAACGCGTAACTCAATCTCATGGCTGGCCATGGTAGTTACACTTGTGTATATAACTAGTATAGCCATGGGGGATACTCTGTATCTCTCTACCAATTATGAGCTTTCGTCTTTCCATCAGCGAAAGACAAAAACTGTAAGAGTTCAAGGGAGATGTCACTGAATACAATTACGTGATTCAAAGGCGAACATATAATTCAAGAGGAATTGTCAATAAGTCGCGGACGAGATCCTAGATACCTCGATACTCAATCCAATCCACGTAGAATAATCAAAAAGAGAGCGAACCAAATGCACTACGATTGATCAGACCGTAATACATCGTTCTGATTAGACAATATATTAATAGGCGTCCCCACTAAACATAAGTCTTGAATCAAGCTCGAGAACAGGGTGAGCTTGCAAAACTAGACTGTAATTGCATCATTGGTTAAGATAGTCAAAATACAAGTATACGAGATTTTTGAATGGAGGCATAAGTAATTCGATTTTTGTGAGAATCAAAACCTTACTCGGTGTTCTTGCTTATACGGTCATCCTACTATCTCCCTATCCATAAGTCCTTGGTTGACTAATGGTTTATGGACTCTAAATTCTATATTCTAAGTA
>JANAVB010005951.1:0-17775 GCA_029216955.1 Iris pallida
GCTTTGATACGAAGAACTAGTCCAACTTCAATTGTGAAGAGTTGAATCTTCTATCAAGCCTTGATTATAATCACCTGAAACTTCTAGACCGTACCGCACTGGCAAATCGACTAGAGGATTGTAACTGGCTTGGGATCTGAAATTTAAAGCTCAAGAGAAACTCTTTGGAAGACTGAAAGCTTTAGATAGAAGAAGATTGAAAGTGAATGTGAGTTAAAATGATCGAAATCCTTCTCTTTTATAGGAATTCCAAAGAGAAATTCTGGCAGAATTCGGGCAGAATTCGGGCAGAACTCGATGAGGAAATTTCGGTCAAATCCACAACTGCAGGAGGACCAAGTTCCAGAGAATTCAAAAATTAAAAGGCCACTAACCGAACTCTGGCCGAACTCTGGCGAGTTCTGTCAGGGTTAGGTTAGGTTTTTAAATTAGTTTTTAGGGATTTTTGAAAACCTTTTTGAAGCTTTTGTTAATGAATGTTTTCAAAAACTAAGGATTTTAAAAACATTTTGAAATCATTTTGGAATAGCCTATTTGCCAGTACACTCGGTGTACAACGTATTCCTAGACTCAATAAAATAAAAAATACATTGCTCAAAAAATATAGACTCGAACAGGCAAACATTGCTTCGGTCTTGAACTGAGTAGATAGCCATTCTGATCATGTCCAAGAGTCCGAGATATCCTGGCTAGCTTCATATATCCAGACAGAGTTTGATCAATTATTAAAATCAGTTTGACCATATGACCAATGGGCCAACAATTCCTACTCCCGAAGCTATACATCTTCTTCATCTTCTTCTCCATCATTTTCCCACTCTAAACCCTAGCTTTCTTCTCCATCATTTCCATCAAAATTCTAGTTTTATCTCCAATTTTCATTCTCATCATTTTTATTCCTCACAAAGAATGCATGAAAATAAACCCTACATGTTTATTTCATTCTTTCTCAAAAAAATGTTGAAAATAAATCCCAAAATGTATATTTCACTCTATTATCAAGATGGAAATAAACCCTAACATATGTTTTTTTATTCGGCCATTTCGATTTTAGGACTGCCATAATTTCTGGCAGTCGTCAAAACTTCTAGGACTGCCAGACATTGTGGCAGTCCTGCTGTACAACAAGTCCCTTTCAGGACTGCCACAATTTCTGGCAGTCCTCAATACTTCTAGGACTGCCAGAAATTGTGGCTGTCCTATTGTACAGCAAGTCTCTTTCAGGACTGCCACAATTTTGGCAGTTCTCAATACTTCTAGGGCTATGAGAAATTATGTAGTCCTGACATGGACTTGTTGTACAACAAGTCCATTTCTTCTAGAATTAGGGTTTTATTATAATTTCTTCTACAACTAGGGTTTCATCAATAATTTCTTCTATTAATGAAGAAATTTGATTAATAGATTTGATAGATTTGATAACCTAATTTCTTCGACAACTAGAGTTTCATCCAAACTAGGGTTTGGAGAAAGAAATATGAGAAACTAGAAGAGAGCAAAAAAAACTAGGATTTGGAGAAAGAAATGTTCTTTGTTTTTCTTTCTTTTTGTTCTTGTTCTTGTTCTTCTTTTGTTCTTGTCTTCTTCTTCTCTTCTTCTTTCTTCTTCTTCTTCTTTCTTTTTGTTCTTCTTGTGAGAAAGTTGTTCTTCTTCTTACGAGAAAGGAGAAGAGAGCAAAAAAAAAAAAAGTTGACTTATATACTTACAATTGGGTTAGCCCTGAGTAAGTTTTTCATTGGCAAACTTGTAATAAACCAAAATTAGATTTGGACTAACCTGATCAACTTTTGATGTGCCCTTATAAATAATTTTAATTAACTCAAACAAACAAACACTATGCATGCATACACTTCTCTCTCGAACATGATCCCAACCGGCCCCTCACATTCTCATTCTCATTCTCATTCTCATCCTTGACCTGTCCATTCTTACCTCCACTCCAGCATTCAACCTAATTCTAAGTCTAAGTCATATTCTAATTCTAAGTCACATTTAATTCACTATCATGATAATCTAATTCTAAGTCAAATTGTAATCAGTTTTAAGAAACTGGCCTTGCCTGAAAAATCCAAAATAAATTCCCATACAATCTTTATAAACGTAATCAACTTTAGGGTCTGCTTAGAAATTGTAGGGATAGCAGGTATGAGGCATTTTTAGAGTACCGGTAATGAGCGTTATGAGGGGTCCGATTTTATATAGTTTTAAGTCGTGGCTTTTAAACTAGTCTAAAACATGCTTGATAATTTACTAACGAATGGTTATGAAAGTTTTTTACAAAAATAAAATTACCTATATGTCCATACATAAACAAAACGGTATTAAGCACGGGAACTGCCATCCAGTCCACATCTCGACCAGGAGATAGAAGTCCATATTTGATCAAAAAAAGAAAGACATGAAATAATAAAACATGGTTGAATGTAGAAATTTTTTTTAAAAAACTTTATGAAAGTAGCCATAGTTTGGAAGAAATAGAAGAGAAACACAAATGAGAAAGAAAAAATATGATAGGGTATTATTATAATATTATTTTTGTGAGCATATAAATGGAATAAAACAATAAAAATCCTTAAAACCAACCGATTTGGGTTGTATAAAGCCACCCAAAATTGTATTACACCGGTTTTGGGAGTTTTTGAGCTGACCAAAACCAGTGCCTCAAAAAATTAAAAATCGAGATTTTCATAAACGGTCAGCTCAAAAATGCCCTAAAACCGATGAAAACACTACCATAGACGCTTAAGAAATTAGTTTTGTAAGAAAATTCTAAAAGAAAATCATATACCATCTTTCTAGAATTGATATCTCTAAACTTGTGAAGTTAATTTCGAAAGAAATAAGAAAAATACTTTTGGGTAATACCTTAAACTCCCTATAATTTGCTAACTCTAATATTTATGTTTACAACGATTAACCTATTTAATAAACTATATAATTTCTTCAAAGAAATGTAGTAGGGAGAATTAAGGTTAGGGTTTATGTCATAATGCACACCCGTACCAGATGCTTGGGCACAAGTGTGTGGGTAAGTCTAACCTACGCTGCAGTATTGGAGGTAGAATGTTGTCTATACCTCAATGTAAATCATCCCAACAATACAAGTACAACTAGTATCATTATATTCTCACAGTCTGCTAAGGAGGATATGAAATAAGAAAGACAAATCCAATCAACTAATTAATAGAAATAAAGCAGTACTGAAATAGAAAATTACTAACCTATATCTCTCTAGCGTCACCTCATGGTCCAAGGTGCAAGAGTAGTCTCAACTATAGCATCAATATGAAGTCCAAGAACATGGGCACAACATCATCTAAAAATATTATTATCCAGTCAAGATTGGAGTATGTATACATGATAAACTATTCAAGGTATACTAGAAACTATAAAAAAATAGCATATGAAATACATGGTAAACAGGTAAAACTAGAATCATGATATAGCAAGTAGAGAAAACAGATAAATACAGCAATCATGGCATGTCAAGTAAAATGGAACAGGTAAACACGAGCAATCACGACATGTGACAACAAGAATAGAGTAAAATAGGTAAATTTGCATCTACCTAAGTTTTTTGAAATACCACGTTCGACATGTAAACGAATAGTAGGTAAATCCAGCACCCCGTATGTGTGTTGTGCGACTGTTATTATTTGCGTAAGTCCGTGGGATAGTTTTTGGTAGTAGACATGTCTAATAAGATATTTTTCGTCCGATTCATGGATTCAAGTCACGACACGAGAAATCACGATACTCGATTATCACAAAATACATTAACCACGATAATCATAATAAGTACAAAATTACGAAATTCGATAATCATGAATATGAAGCCATACTAACTCGTATTAACAAGTGTGTCAAGAATCATGTAATGCATATCTAAAACATTTGTCATAGAAACTATTAGAAAATAAAAGCAATTTGAGTAAGCACTTGTCTCAAATAGTTGGAGTCGACATGTGCGACACGAATGTGTCGACATAAAAAATAGGTTCATATGCTATATTTTTTAAGATAGTTCAAAATGATGAAACGAACAGTTCCATGTAGTCTAGAATATTCTAAATAGCCCGTGTCACTTCCCGTTTTTGGTATACATATTTTTTCTACATTATTCTTGTACATGACATATGATATCTGTAGTATTGCTCATGTATAATGTAATTATACCAGATCATGGCATGGAACTGTGTTTCGTCGTGGAATAGTATTCCATCCCTTATCCTTGTTTGGTTGTAGGCGTGGTTCACTATTTCGATGACGGAATAGTGAACCGTGTTGTGCTCTAGATTCTATTTATTTAAATATGATTATGTAACATCATGTAGAATTGGGTTAGAACATGTTAGGGTTAGGATTTAGTGGAGCAACCCACACTGTACCTCCTCCTCCCAGATTTTCAAAATTTTAATTTTATTTTGTTTACCGTGTTTAAATCTTTCGTCGAGACTTTGCAAATGTTATTTGATCTAAACTAGTTTTAAATTAAATATTTTGAGAGTGCTATTTTGTTTAATAAAAATGCCTTATTAAATAGTATTATTGGAATTTCGTTAGGAAGTTCAAATGTTGTTGAATATTATTTGGACTTTTAAACTATTGGTTTCGAAAGGGATTTGAAAATCATATTTGATCAAATGCAAAGATTTCGTCAAATCATTTTTAACAAGATTTGATTAATAAAAATATATATTTTTTAAGTTATTTTTATCTCGTTATAACTAAATTACTACGATGACTGCTATTTGAATTAAGGTTGGATTATACTAATATACTTTAAATTAATTGGTGAGTAACAAATATTATCTTAAAATTATATGTTGATCTATTATGGGATAATAGTTCAAAAAAGAAAAGAAAAGATTCTTATAGATTAAATATTTTGATTTATACTTATTTAAATCTAGTTTCTTTTAAAACTATAATCTTGATAAGAGAATGCTTGCTAACAGATTCTATCTATAACTCGGCCATATGATATAACCTCTTCCTCACCCGAATTCTCTCCCCCCAACAATTCTAAACAATTCACCTTCTCCTTCTATCCCGACTCCATAAACAACACCATACACCACCACCTGTTTCCGTACATATCGCACAACACCATCCCTATCCCAACTGCCATCCGCAACAGCATCAACATAACCACACCGCTCCCACGCCAACAATAAACCACCATTAAACACCCATATCATACCTCTCTGCCGTGTTATGCGCACAGGGCATCGACCCCGATTGCAGTAGAGCTGCAACATCATCCCCATCGCCATCACAGTAGACAGCAACACAACCAACACCCGTGATCGTGTCCGGACTCGTGTGTCCGTGTCCATCCAATATTACTCCATTGTATTACATATTACAAACCCATAATCAGCACCGTGCCTTCTCATTCGCCACCACCACCAAAGACCATCGATACAACACCAAGACTCACCTGAGCCCTGATCTCCTCTGGCGCCATCTCCGGGATGCACCCGCCCCGACGACCGTAGCCCACAGGCGACCCGATCCCGGCGTCGGCTCCATGGAACACCCCTGCGTCTAGCAGCTCCCACCGCCAGATAGAATACTCCTTCTCTTCGACGCCGCGGCCGTGCCCTCGCTGCCGTCTGATCCGCAGCATTCCACCATCTCCGCGACCGGTTGAGCGTCCCTGCGATGTCGAACTCGAACGTCGCCACACGGGGGCGAACTCCGTCGCCCTAGCCGTTGACACCGAGCTGTCCGGATCTGGAGCCGCGCCCTACCTGCGCCCAAATGGGTCACCCCAGCCCGTCGGCGTCACCCTTCGCCTGGCCCTGGCAAAGCCGCCGTAGAAACCCTTGTGTCGAGCACCGCTGAGCCACGTTCCCTCGCGACCTGGCCTTTCTCCACCTCCCTTGTGCCGCGCTTGGGACCCCCTCATTAGTCGGTGGACCTCTCCCCGTCGACGCCGATCCCCACTCCCGGTAAGTCCCATCTCTCCATCACTCTCTCTCTCTCTCTATTACAGCAGCAGTAGTTATTTTATTTTCTTTGTTGCTTTTGTTTGATGAATGGGCTGAGCCAATGGGCCGGCCCAATAGCTAATAATCTGGCTTTCCTTTGATTAAATGTTTGAGGCCAGACCATAAATATATTAGGATGCATACACCTATATACTGTTATGTCATATATTTTAAGATTATTTTGGTATTTATATTTATAACATTATATTATTATTATATATATGATATTAATATTTTGGACCAATGCCTATAATATATTTTGGGGTTAAACACTAATTTAGTTTTGTGGGCATGTAAAGAATTCATTATTATCTTAATGAGAGTTAATTGTTTATAATCCTTGGGTTAAATATATACCTATATAATAGGAATAATGGGCTTAGTACTTGGGGCTTTGTCCATTAGTAGGAAATAGGAATTTGGGCTCAAGTATTTTATTAATATTATTTTGTATATTAGTATGGGCTTAGTGATCCACATGAGCTTGGACCCCATAATTTTAGCTGATCAAATTATTTATTGGACCTTGATTAGAGATTTGGGCCTCTGTGTTACTAGTATAATTAGTATAATTATTAGTAGCTTTTGTTATTATTATTATTATTATTATTATTATTATTATTATTATTATTATTATTATTATTATTATTATTATTATTATTATTAATTGTTTGAGAACTATATTTATTTTCCAAAGTTATATTATAAATATAGAATTGGGCAAAAGGTCCTAAAAATATATTACTATATTTTGATTTTAGGCCTAAAAACGATTTCAAGGTTCTAAGTATATATCTTGAATATTTTGGCAAAATAAAATATGTGGTTTTGATACTATAAATAAATTATAAACATTTTTCAAAATTAACATATTTCCTTATTAAGGGTTTAGCCCTAAAATGATTTTGTATGTTTTCAAAAGTAGTATCTAAACCCATTTTGACTAGTAGTTATAGTTTACAAGTATTATTTTGGGATTAAAGGGATAACTTTTTCTTAGATCAAATTTCTTCTTAGATTATCTTAAAATCGTGACTAATCACCCTTCATATGTTTCTTGTGATTGTGGACTTCATATCGACCCTAGGCTAATCGAACTACGTTGGACCAAACAAGATGGTTGTTTCACCAGCAAAGGACCACAGACAAGTACACTTTCTGATTGCTTTTCGATTCATAGTAGTCTATACATTTTATGTTTATACATATGTCTTGCTGCTTGTTGACACGCTCGTCACACGGAGTAGTCGGGAGGGGAAATATCTTAGTAGACATGTGGACTACCCAGAAATATCCCTATGATATCTATTCGTGAATAATAGCAGCTGTACACGACACGTGCAGGGTGCCGGATTTACCCCTAGCCGTTCACATGTCGAAATAGATATTTCAAATCACATAGATAGTTGTAGTTTATTTGTTTTCCTTGTCTTCTCCACCACTTGCCATGTCATCAGTACCTTCTAGTTTTCATCTCTCATATGTTATTTTTATGTCTTGTTAATTCTATTATGTTCTCGCATTGCCGTCGGTTTGTCTGATTGTTCCATTCCTGACTGGAAATCAATATTTTTCAGGTTTAGCTGTGGCTTCACTTAGCGTGGGAGATACGAGTGTACTTGCAGACCAAATCTAGACTTTATATAGATGTTGTAGCCATTTCTAATATGTAAGAATTTTGTATTTTTCTTTAAATATAGATGTTGTAAATCGTGTAACTGTTATAATAAATCTTAGAAATGTGAATGAGAAATAAAGTTGTTATTTTGTGAATTTGAGCATCATGGCCGTGACAGCGTTCTATTGCCGACTCTGCGGCGTAGGCTGGCTTGGACACGTCTCGTATCCGAAAAGCGGATGCGGGTCGTAACAAGTTTTTATGGTGGCCCATACAGGTCAGTTTTCACAAAATTGTTTAAACTCGTGGTAGTACTATATTAGTTGTACTACTGCGAGCCTGCGACTAGAAAATGCTCATTCACAACTAGGAGTAAATCAATTTTAAGGGAATGGTTAGGACTAGGAATCCCTAATTTAATTTGACAATTGGGTAGTTAAGGTTGCTACATAGGTCTCACTAGATGACTTTCATAGAAGGATACACTATCGCATTTTGATTCGGCGGTATTTCTAAGGAGGATGGATTCGTAACATCTTCCCAAAATTTTAAAAATAGCATTTATTCCTTTTATTTGAATTAAGATATGATTTTTGAATTTTTATAAATATTTAATTATTATTATAGAATGCCTTAGTCTTGGTTAAATTTTGGAGCACCAAATGACTAGAAGTGATGGCACGGATAGTGCAATGGCATGCTTTGACTTGCGTATTAGCTATTGTAGAGAAGGTCGAGTCATAGATGTATTCTAACTAGGAAAACCAGGCCAAGTTGTGACATGACCCTAGGAATAATTTAATTACGTATTATTAAGATTATCGGCTTTTAGAAGACCATGTTATCCTAAACTAGTCCGAACACAAACCAAACCTTGGTAGTATATATATATATATATATATATATATATATATATATATATATATATATATATATATATATATATATATATATATATTGGTGGTCCATTTTAATCTCGTGAATAATTTCTATAAATTGTATATTTGATATAATATATGTACTATTGTTATTTTACTCAGAAATAGATAATCTTCTCTTAGATTGACTTTTTGGAAATTTTGGGATTTATTTAGGGTATGCATGTATACTTGTGTAAATATATTTTCATAGTAAGTAGACATAGTGTTTTATACATATTTTTCTCGATCTTGAATATTAGAGAAATAGATAAAATTTATATTTCTTTTGCCTTCGGTCCTTTTCTTATTGATCTTGATCATTTGTACAAACTTTATCTTATGTCTTCTCGAAACATCGCCATATCATGGGTTTGTATCACTTATATTTTCCTTGGACCCAAGGGATTATATCTTTTTAAATAATTTCTCACTCAATTGTTTATACATTAATCTCAAGTTAAGTTTTTGAATTCAAGAGTTATCCTTCCTAACTAATCATTTTCTTTTCAAGACTTGATATTCATACTTGAAGGACAGATACTTACACCCTCATGGAACTTGTCTGAAATTCTAGAACCTCCTTTAAAATTTCATAAAGTATAGTTAAAAGAATGTTCGTTGACTTGCGATGGCAAGACAGCAGCGCACTGTCGCCACTTATTTGAATTATCGAGACTACGGGTTCACTGCAGCCAGCAGCGCACTAGCGTGGCATGTTCCCCAAGTTGAAATAATTTCAAGTAAGCGTGAGTTATCGAATGTCATTAAAGCTATAGCTTAGTTGCCCTATTTTTCATTCTTGAATTATTATGTCAAGATTGGATAGAGTTGATAGGGTATTCATTACCGTATCCTCATTTGAGTCGTGGAACTAAGAGTTTATTGCAGCTAGCTGTACATTGGCGAGGCATAAATTCTCGATAAAATGACTTCAGATATGTTTACGATATTCGAATACCATATAGGCTACGTCTTTTATTGGCATACGACTGTAAAGTTTTTAAATTGATTTGTGCATTATTCCTAGTTTCCAACTTCTCAATAAATTAATTGTTCTTTTCCCCTATATCTTCCTATTTTTGAATCATCATCTTTTAAACCTAATTTAATTTTCTTCCACTAGATTCATAATCACCTTTAGATTACGATTCTATGATCAAGCTTACCCAATCGATCGTGTTAGAACAGTTTCAATTTGGACCATCCTTAACGACCTTTAGATCACGAATAGACTATTCGATTCTATTTCAATCGTGCCAATTCGCATGTTATCCTAGAATTCGATTCTATAATCGTGCCTAAATAATTTTGCTTAACTATTTGTTCGTACCACAATGATTTCAATTTTGATCGATCTTGAACAATTTTTGTTCATGACTAAATCATAATTGTGCCTATATTTTTCTACTAAGTTTTATTTTTATTCCACCGTGATCATGGCTATTGTGATCTTGTTCTTGCTCGTACCAACTTTTAAATTTTGATCATGCTTGGATGACTTGCATGCATCTTAGTTGTACCTAAATGGCTTTAACCATGCTTGGACTTTATCTAAATTTTGATCCTTGACCATGCCTATATAATTCCAACAGTAGTTAGTCGTGCCTAACGACTCCTCCTTGTTTAACTAATCCCATTTTGATTATATCCTCGACCATGGTAACTAGACCCTTTCGACTATACTTTAATCATGACTCGTGGTACCTTTTCTATTCACGATCTAACTCTTGATCATTGGTCATCCCATTTTTGATTATATTCGTAACCATGACTAATTCGATCGTGAATCATAAGAATCCCTTGATTATATCAATTACCATTCTTATTCATATTGATTGAAATTTCGTTTCTTGATTATAATCGTAGCTGTGCTAATCGTGTCCTTTAAAATTTCAAGGAAGAATATTTCTAAGGTGGTAGAGTCTTCGATTGGTGAATTATCCTTGAAGCCATTGTTAGTTTTTGGGGTTGAATTTTAAGAAAATTTTGAACATTTTAGGATTCAAGACCATAGCCTAAGACTCCAACACCAAACCATACCTATTTACCCCCGTTCATTTCCACCATAGTTATCGATGCTCCTATTAAATTTTTTTTCCTTTTCTTGTCTTTCCAACAATTTATTATCATAAATTACCATCGTTTTTGCCGATCAACCATGTCCATCTATTCTAGTAGTCCTTAAATTCGAGGATGAATTTATTTTTAAGGTGAGTAGATTTGTAGCTCCTCCTCCCTGATTTTCAAAATTTTATTTTTATTTTGTTTACCGTGTTTAAATCTTTCGTCGAGACTTTGCAAATGTTATTTGATCAAAACTAGTTTTGAATTAAATATTTTGAGAGTGCTATTTTGTTTAATAAAAATACCTTTTAAATAGTATTATTGGAATTTCGTTAGGAAGTTCAAATGTTGTTGAATATTATTTGGACTTTCAAACTTTTGGTTTCGAAAGGGATTTGAAAATCATATTTGATCAAATGCAAAGATTTCGTCAAATCATTTTTAACAAGATTTGATTAATAAAAATATATATACTTTAAGTTATTTTTATCTCGTTATAACTAAATTACTACGATGACTACTATTTGAATTAAGGTTGGATTATACTAATATACTTTAAATTAATTGGTGAGTAACAAATATTATCTTAAAATTATATGTTGATCTATTATGGGATAATAGTTCAAAAAAAAGAAAAGATTCTTATAGATTAAATATTTTGATTTATACTTATTTAAATCTTGTTTTTTTTAAAACTATAATCTTGATAAGAGAATGCTTGCTAACAGATTCTATCTATAACTCGGCCATATGATATAACCGCGCCCTCACCCGAATTCTCTCCCCCCAGCAATTCTAAATAATTCACCTTCTCCTTCTATCCTGACTCCATAAACAACACCATACACCACCCCCTGTTTCCGTACATATCGCACAGCACCGTTCCTATCCCAACTGCCATCCGTAACAGCATCAACATAAACATACCGCTCCCACGCCAACAATAAACCACCATTAAACACCCATACCCTACCTCTCCGCCGTGTTACGCGCACAGGGCGTCGACCCCGACTGCAGTAGAGCTTCAACATCATCCCCATCGCCATCACAGTAGATAGCAACACAACCAACACGTGTGATCGTGTCCGAACCCGTGTGTCCGTGTCCATCCAATATTACTCCATTGTATTACATATTACAAACCCATAATCAGCACCATGTCGTCCCGTTCGCCACCTCCACCAAAGACCATCGATACAACACCAAGAATCACCTGAGCCCTGATCTCCTCCGGCGCCATCTCCGGGATGCAACCGCCCAAGCGATCGTAGCCCACAGGCGACCCGATCCCAGCGTCAGCTCCATAGAACACCCCCGGGTCTAGCAGCACCCACCGCCAGATAAAATACTCCTTCTTTTCGATACCGCAGCCGTGCCCTCGCTGCCGTCCGATCTGCAGCATTCTACCATCTCCGTGCCCGGTCGAGCGTCCCCGCGGTGTCGAACCCGAACATCGCCGCACGGGGAAGAACTTCGCCGCCCTAGCCATTGACACCTAGCTGCCCGGATCTGGAGCCGCGCACCACCCGCGCCTAAATGGGTCACCCCAGCCCGTCGGCGTCACCCTTCGCCTGGCCCTGGCAAAGCCTCCGTAGAAACCCTTGTGTCGAGCGCCGCCGAGCCACGTTCCCTCGCGGCCTGGCCTTTCTCTACCTCCCTTGTGCCGCGCCTGGGACCCCCTCGTTAGTCGTCGGACCGCTCTGCAGCCGCCCTCGACCCTTGGGGCTCCGCCGAACTCGGTAGACCTCTCCCCGTCGGCGCCGATCCCCACTCCCGGTAAGTCCCATCTCTCCATCACTCTCTCTCTCTATTACAGTAGCAGTAGTTATTTTATTTTATTTTCTCTGTTGCTTTTGTTTGATGAATGGGCTGAGCCAATGGGCCGGCCCAGTAGCTAATAATCTGGCTTTCCTTTGATTAAATGTTTGAGGCCAGACCATAAATATATTAGGATGCATACACCTATATACTGTTATGTCATATATGTTAAGATTATTTTGGTATTTATATTTATAGCATTATATTATTATATATATGATATTAATATTTTGGATCAATGCCTACAATATATTTTGGGGTTAAACACTAATTTAGTTTCATGGGCTTGTAAAGAATTCATTATTAGCTTATAATGAGAGTTAATTATTTATAAGCCTTGGGTTAAATATATACCTATATAATAGGAATCATGGGCTTAGTACTTGGGGCTTGGCCCATTAGTAGGAAATAGGAATTTGGGCTCAAGTATTTTATTAATATTATTTTGTATATTAGTATGGGCTTAGTGATCCACATGAGCTTGGACCCCATAATTTTAGCTGATCAAATTATTTATTGGACCGTGATTAGAGATTTGGGCCTCTGTGTTACTAGTATAATTATTTGTAGCTTTTGTTGTTGTTATTATTATTATTATTATTATTATTATTATTATTGTTATTATTATTATTATTATTATTATTATTATTATTATTATTATTATTATTATTATTATTATTATTAATTGTTTGAGAATTATATTTATTTTCCAAAGTTATATTGTAAATATAGAATTGGGCAAAAGGTCCTAAAAATATATTACTATAGTTTGATTTTAGCCCTAAAAACGATTTCAAGGTTCTAAGTATATATTTTGAATATTTTGGCAAAATAAAATATGTGGTTTTGATACTACAAATAAATTATAAACATTTTTCTAAATTAACATATTTCCTTATTAAGGGTTTAGCCCTAAAATGATTTTGTATGTTTTCAAAAGTAGTATCTAAACCCATTTTGACTAGTAGTTATAGTTTACAAGTATTATTTTGGGATTAAAGGGATAACTTTTTCTTAGATCAAATTTCTTCTTAGATTATCTTAAAATCGTGACTAATCACCCTTCATATGTTTCTTGTGATTGTGGACTTCATATCAACCCTAGGCTAATCGAACTACGTTGGACCAAACAAGATGGTTGTTTTACCAGCAAAGGACCACAGGCAAGTACACTTTCTGATTGCTTTTCGATTCATAGTAGTCTATACATTTCATGTTTATACATATGTCTTGCTGCTTGTTGACACGCTCGTCACACAGAGTAGTCGGAAGGGAAAATATCTTAGTAGACATGTGGACTACCCAGAACTATCCCCATGATGTCTATTCTGAATAATAGCAGCTGCACACGACACGTGCAGGGTGCCGGATTTACCCCTAGTTGTTCACATGTCGAAACAGATATTTCAAATCATATAGATAGTTGTAGTTTGTTTGTTTTCCTTGTCTTCTCTACCACTTGCCATGTCATTAGTACTTTCTAGTTTTTATCTCTCATATGTTATTTTCATGTTTTGTTAATTCTATTGTGTTCTCGCATTGCAATCGATTTGTGTGCTTGTTCCATTCCTGACTGAAAACCAACATTTTTCAGGTTTAGTTGTGGCTTCACTTAGCGTGGGAGATACGAGTGTACTTGCAGACCAAACCTAGACTTTAGATAGATATTGTAGCCATTTATAATATGTAAGAATTTTGTATTTTCCTTTAAATATAAATGTTGTAAATCTTGTAACTGTTGTAATAAATCTTAGAAATATGAATGAGCAATAAAGTTATTATTTTATGAATTTGAGCATCTTGGCCGTTACAGCGTTCTACCGTCGACTCTGCGACGTAGTCTGGCTTGGACACGTCTTGTATCCGAAAAGCTGGTGTGGGTCGTGACACACACCCTATAAATATTCTCTTCCACTCTCTCTCCTCATTGCTTTCATTCATTTCCCTAACCAACTCATGGGCAAGTACACCTTGCACTAATGGAGAGACCATTGCTCATTTTAGTTCTTTAATTTCTTTTACTTATTTTTGGCCTATATTATGCTTCATTATATTCTCTAAAAGTTTAGTTCTTGGTGTTCAGTTTTAATAGCTATTTTGGAGTAGATCTAAAGTTCAAAGCTAGGGTTTTACATGATTTTGAGGGAATGATCTAGCAAAACTTCTTATTATCGAAAACTAGTTATTCTATTTTGTAGAGAATTCGATTTCATGTAGTTTTGGCTTTTATTTTGCTTGATTTTGAGTTCGGGAGAGGAAGTTATGGTCATGGCAAGTCTTGAGAAACTTTATAGCCAAATTTGTTGTTTGGGACGACGACCCTCCTTGCGCGTAGGCGGCCATGCGGCAGAAATGCCAAGTGGCCATGGAAGCTTGCCGCACGCATCACCTGACAACATACACCCGTGTGTATAGGTTCCTATGTGCATGAGCTGAAGTCGCGTGCTTGTCCTTTCCAAGCACAAGGTGGTGCTATGCGCTAGATTTGCCATGTGCCAGGTTGTCATGCTCCTATGTCTACCATGCGCCTATGGTTGCTATTGTTAGGGTTATATACTAAAAGCATCACTTTTGTATTAATTATATTTTATTATCCTTTTTGAATGAGAATTATATGGATAAATATTTGTATATTACATTTGTTATAATGAAAGTGTCAGATATTCTATATTGTAGATACTATAGTGTGTGGTGTCACACAAAAGATCATACTACCAGTTCTTGTAGAATATATAAATAGTTCACAATTGTAGTGTCCCGCTCCGCGAAGGCACTAAATGAACAGAGAAATCAGATTGCTAGCTCTGCAACAGAAGACGATTGATCAGGGTGAGTGGACAAGGACTATGCTTTCTGATTCATCTTACGCCTAATAAAAAATCTGTGATAGTGTTAAGAACAAGACCGTAAACGTTGAGAATGCTAGCACGATGACCCTGTATGATTTGATATGAAAATATGCATGTTGCTAAATGATCGAAGCCATTGCTATATTAAACAAGATAAAGAAGCTTGCATGCTAAAGTTAGAATGTTGCCTCAAAACAATAAACGGTTGACATGCTTAATAAGAAGAGAAAAAAAGAATGCTCATATGTCCCTGAATTGTAAGCTATCAAGAGTAGAGTTCATGCTTGTTGTTTATAGTTAATGTCATGTTTGCTTAAATAAAGATTGTTTATTGTCCCTCTATTATATGCTATAAAGACAAAGATGTACATAAGGCACATTGTGCTATTAAAAGAGATGATACGGCTTGTCCGTATAGAGAAAAGAGTAGAGATACTGGCTCGATTATATAAAAAAAGAGAACATATGGAATATAATTATTGTCTAACAATCTGTGCATCCTAGAGTTTATCTGATAGAGTTGCATTCATGCATTGGTCCTGGACAACTTGTGCACAAGTATAGATCTCCACGACCGGTTCTGGGGTACTGGAACCGCTCAGTCCGGGGGAGGATAGAGTAACACCCTGAGGTAAAAGAGACCTCGCGATCAGGAGGGTGTATAGAGTGTCCACTAGCGATGAGATGAACCCAAGAGTACTCACAGCGGCTAACTACGGAGAATGACATGGACCACGATATAGATAAGCATTGATTGGTGCAGAGCTGAACCGGAGAGTCATAGCTACCAATCGTGTTTGCATATGTCGATAATAATTTTGCTAAGAGCTAACAATGTAGAGACGAATATGAAACATGTATTGGTTATTATGTGTATGCTAATCCTTGTCTTATGCAGGGATGATCGCCGGCTATAGGTAAGAATTATTGAATAACTGATATCCATAAATGTTTAACGTTTTCATCATAAAATGCTCTTATGAATATATGTCCCATATGAAATATTGCTTTCGTCCCTAAAGAATAATACATTATGCAAATGAATATGTTCCGAATCAATGAATTCTATGCCCCAAAGAATGAATTATTGCAGATATTGCGAAATAAATGGATATGACTCATGAAACACGTTGTGCATGTCTGAATTAAACTGAGTAGTATAGTACATGGAATTGATCCGATAGTTGGCTTGAAAAAAGAAATGATATGCTGCTTTTCAAAAGTGTTTTCAAAAGAAGTAATGTGACTCTGTGTTGAATGAAATGAACATAGATAAAAGTAGCAAGATCAATGCCACAAGAAATGTTTTCTCACTAAATGAATTAGTGATTATTTCAGACGGTGTAGCCTTTGTTCACATCACTACGTTGATGTACTGACCCACCATCAGTCTGTACGCAGGTGCAGGATGCATCGAGATGGATAGTCCGTAGGGATAGCCGAGCCTCATCCTTAGGAGCCAGAAATCAGAAGAGAGACAAAGATGGGTTTTCTGTCCAAGAGATGGTCATCTGTTTCAAAGAGTTGGTTTTGTATATAAAGGATGTAATGTATGGAACGAGATCATTGTACTTCTGTAAAGTTTTTTGAGTGAATGTAACCAAGTATGGCATGTATCGGAGAGAATAAGAGCTTTGTAATATGTTCAAAAGATATCAACAAAGAGAATCGTTTTTTCTACCTTGTGTTCATTATATTCTGCAATGTGTCCACTTCTAAATTCAAATATCTACATTATATTCTGCTACATTATTGTCTATTTTGTCATTGTACTGGTCATGGCCTTGTGCAAGCGCAACTTAGTCTTGCACGACATCATGCCCAAGCGAGGACGAACGGTTCCATAGAGTTAAAGTGAGGACGAAAGGACTCTACAGGATCGAGACGTGACATAATGGTATCGAAGCAACACGATCCTCTGGCCAATTGTTAATTCGAAGATGTTCTCTGATAAAAAATTCCTTGCTTATTTGATATCATCAATGAGATGAACGTTCCATACATAAGTCCGTAAATATTTTTATGATGTCGCATATGTTTTATCGATTGATTGGTTGAGATTGAGTTGTTTTGTTGAACATGAGTTTTGATATGATCTGGCCCGCAATTTTTATGGATTGATGATGGCGAAGGATGAGGACTATCGTTCTATGGATATCGTAAGTTTCTTCTTAAGTTTCGATGACGAAACTTTTTCTCGGTGGGTAATTATGTAGTACCCCGCCCTGCAAAGGTACTAGATGAACTGAGAAATCAGATTACTGGCTCCACAACAGAAGACGATTGATCGATTAGGTGTAGAAGCGTAAATAAATATCGAAGACAAAGTCAAGGAAGTTGAAATATTTACGCAAAGACAGTTCCATATTAGACTTTACGCAAGGGTCAAACTGGGTCAAACTCAAAACTCTACGCAAGTCTTAAATTCAGATTTTACGCAAAGAATGAGCTGTCCATGCTGTTTATGCGAAGAAGAAGAGCTGTCCTTGCTGCATTAAATACACAAGATA
>JANAVB010005952.1:0-25606 GCA_029216955.1 Iris pallida
AAGTCGTAATCGTTGACAGACATATTTCCCTGTCTCAAGATAATAAACTCGTCTTCTTTTTTAACGACAAAAATTATGAGGAACGTACTACTCAAGAAATGCTGCCTTGAACATTTCCTATGCAATCTTGATGTTGGGATCGATTTTGTAGATTTTTTTGCTTCTTCGTCGCCCACCAGTCGTAAGCTCTCAATTGTAGTTGTAAGGCCGCACATGCTACCCTCTGGGATCCTTCAATGCTAAGAAGATTAAATAAGTCCTCAATCTCTGTGAGCCATTCCACTATCACATCAGGCTCTGCTCGCCAATTGAACTTAGGTGGGTTCATCTTGCGAAACTCCGTTGCTTTGAACAAGAAAGAAGAGTTTATCATTTACGGTTGAACTTCTTCCTCGACTTCATCTTGAACATCGTGCCTCTCTTCGGATGCCACGACCGTTGCTTTGGTGTTGTCCACCATATTGCTTACGATTTGTGTTAGGTCGTCCATTTGCTTCTGCTGCACACTAAATTGGGCTTTGATTTGCATCTGAAGCTGTTGCTGTTGCAGGTCCATCAACTACAGCATTTTTGCTATCGTAGTTTCGTTAGGGCTAGCACCCTTTGAACTCGACGAACAATTCACTGTGTTGGTTGCTGTGCCGGAATTATTTTTAATTTTCTTCGTCATTACTGCAAACAAAGTAAACCCGTTAGTATTTTTACAATATATCTACGGGCTTGCCTGTATGGAACTTTTATTTCACGCAGCATATTGACATGCATTCAAATGAGTGGTCCTGTCCTCGAGGCTGATGCTGTGCCAGCTTCTTGTAGTAGGCAAAACTAAGCATCCCGTAGTCCTGTCCTCGAGGCTGATGTTGTGCCTGCTGAACACGAGCTAGTGCCTGCATCTGCTGTGGCTGGTATGCTACCCTCTGCACACAAGGACGCTTCGTACTCCCACTGGCCCCTCCTGAATCATCACGTCTCCTCTTGGACTTGAGCTCCAAGTCATCCTCTCCTGCCATGGCCCCTGCCAAGATCTGCTCGAAGGTGGCACCGCGGTCGCTCTTAGTCAGTGGCTTGATCTCCTTGATCAAACCCTTACGGAACCTCCTAGCCTTCGTTGCCTCGCTCAGTCCCTATACAAATTTTCCCAGATGGCAGAACTCTTCGGCATACTCCTCTACAGTCTGGTTCCCTTGAACCAGGTTCTCGAACTACATCTCTAATACGCCAAGTGCTGTATCCAGGAAGAACTTTTCCTTGAAAAGCTTCTTGAAAGCCTCCCAAGTATGTCACTTATTTGCCATCAAAAATGTGATAAGGTTTTGTTGATTGATAAAACTTTGGTATTTCAATTACAAATAGAACAGTATACAATGTAGGACTTAGACATAGTCCTAGGAGTATATTTTTGTTTTTTTATCTAGGACTGTATCGATAGAGCGAGTGGTAATGCGTTGATTCCGTTGACGATATGACGACGATCTTGAATTCTCTGAAGGATTGGGCTGCTATGGATGCCGGAGCATTTGGAGGAGAAGTAGACATTACGTGTCTCTTCTCATTTTTGTAGGTAGATATGATGATCTATCTCTCTATGTGTGAAGGAATAATCCTTCTATTTATAGGCAGCTGATTGGTCTACTCATGCGTGCATATATATAGGATGCGCCTGTACGTGGGAATGCCACATGGCTGATACTGTGGGACGCATGGACGATGCGCCCTGAGTTCAAGTTGAATCTTGTTTGAACTGTATTGTTGGGCTACGGTAGAGCTAAAATGTGGCAGTTACGAAGATTCAGCCGTTGCTGAGATCAAGGGTGGTTAGCACCCATTCGTCGGCAGAACTGAGTCAAATGACATGTGGCACATTTTTATGGTTCAAAGATCTCAGATTTGGTAGAGGGTGATCTCTCAGGATGCGCCTAGGATCTGGCGCATTGGGCGATTTAGTCTGTGACTTTTAGGGGTCACAGACAAGTCTGAGCACATGGCTTCTGAGGTACATGCAGAGCTTCGAGTGCATGGCTGTGGAGGCGTATGCAAAGACTTGGCTTCTGTCATTTGGAATCAGGAGTAAGTTAGAGCGCATGCAGACTTCTAGGCGCATGGCTGTGGAGGCGCATGCAAGTGATCGGCCAGCCACGTGGCAAGGAAAGCTGTAGCTGAGAAACGTAAGTAATGATGATGCTTACGTCTGCGGCTCTTCGTTTTCTGTAAAAAAACTGCCAACCGTTTAGTCTTCTAGAAACATGCTGCCAACTCTGTCACATAACATTAAATGCTTGATGGGCGACGAGTTGAAGTGGGCGCATCTGTTTGTACCCTACTAGGCGCATGGGTCTATATCCAATTGGGCACATCGGTACGGAGCGTATGGTATGGACGGCATATCTGTCGCATGGCGCATCCTTATTGGCCCGTCTGTTGAGTTCTTCGAGGCGTTAATGGCTGTTTTGACTTGGCTGAATACGAAGAGGCAGATTCATCATTATTAATGCAAATTCATTGTACAGAATATGAGAAGACTGCCACTTGGCACATGGGTGAGGGTTGCCTTGGCCTATAAATAGCTTTGTAAAGATTTTGTTTCTCATTTCACTTAGCTTTCCTTCATGGAGACTAATTCGATCGGTCCCCTGCCTTGGCGAGTTGACGATGAACTCCTTCCGAAGACGAAGATGTGTCGAGTTGGTTTATTCACCATTGGCCCTGTTTTCGTACAAGCTTGTGAAAGTACCTGATGCATCTAAATATTGAGATCGTCATGTCCCGATACAGGCTGAAGGTGCTTGTTGCATCCAAAGATCGGGGCGGTCGTGTCCCAATTTTTATTATGCAGGAAGAGCCACAGGTCTGGGCTATCGTGTCTCGATTTCGTTAGGCTAGAAGCCACTCCTCCTGCTAGAGTGCCCGCATGCTGACAAGGAATTGATTCGCTTGGACTATGCACGGGGATGCGCCTATGTTGCGATGCTGGAATGATGCGCCTGACTGTAGCACTTGAGTGATGTGCCTGGCTGTATGTTAAAGTGATGCGCCTGGCTGTAGCTTTTAGGATTTTTTTTCTTTGTAAAAGAATTCTTCTTTGTAAAAGAGTTTTAGACATGTAATAAAATTTTATATGAAATAAAAGTCCAAATTTTATGTCTCTTTGTTGTTTTCTGCTGTGTCAAGTGTTCTACTGAGTTTTCTGGCACATGTCAATTTGGGCGCATGAGAGTTAGGGCGCAAAGGAATTTTGGCCTAAGATGCGCCTAAATACCATGCTTCTATACCGCTCAACACCAATTCTAGGGTCGGTATGGTACCATGTCCTGGCAAGATACTGCATTTGGCTGGTCGTCGCCTCAATCTGTATCCCGACCGGGATCTGTACAAGTCGAAAGATCTCCTCTATATGTTCGATCCAGTCGTCTATATACATTATGCCCTCAGTGCCTTCGAAGTCTCTCGACCGTATCTTTTTTAAAAAGCCAAGATGTTCCCGAGCCTCGGCTGCTGCATCTGGCCTCCCTGGTCCCCCTGTGGTTGGGCAGTCACCCTCTCCACTGCTGTAATGGCAAGCTGATGGGCATTGTCTATGCCCTGCCTCATATCTGCTGACTGGCGCTGCTGAGCCTCCATCATCTCTCGGAAGAAGGCGAAGAGATGTGCTGCATCAACTGATCCCGTAGGCGGTGTCGGCTGAAGGACATCCGGAATAACCGAGGTAGTCCTCTGAAAAGGTGGAGGAGCACCCCCAAAGGTTGCAGATGTTACTGCCTGAACATGAACGAAAGGAGTCACGGTCCCAGTGCTCTGTTGCATCGGGCGAGAGGTGGAAGACCTCTCAGTAGTATCTCCTAGGCTGGCACGATACGATCGTATCTCCACCAGCCCGAAGACAGATCAAATAAGGAAATCAATACTGAACAGGAAGCGATATTATCAAAGAATGATAGTTTATTTCAAGAAGGCAATTATCAGCAAGGATGTATAGATAGTAGGAATTAGATCAGAATTTTTTCTAACTATGATTGAGTACCTTTCAGCTAAAGCCTATTTCTTAATTCCTATCGCAGGCTAGTAATAGTACAAATAAGTCGTCGCACTACCACGATATCGTATTGATGCGAATCTCGACCTGCATGGGCCACCACTAAAAATATGTCACAACTTACACCCGGTATAAGGGTACAAGTGCGTAACAGCACCCAGCCTATGCTGCAGAATCGGCAGTAGAACGCTGTACTACGTCACTATCTAAACAACTCATATAATTATATAATGTATCCGTCATGGATCTCAACTCCGAATGGAGTACAAATAAAGATATAATAAAACTCAATCACAGTCTAAGCACGATAAGATAACACAAAAGTCTAGGTAACTACTAAGACTAAACAAACAACAACTAAAATAAAAACTACTAAATAATAATATCTCAAAACAATCTCAAATACAAAGTCAAGTATCTCAAGTTATTATAATTCAAGTTCAAACATGAAACCTAAAGCAAGTCTATTAAACTAGTCTCCCGATCATTCCTGAGAACCGGGACCAAAGATAGCTAACCCCTCCTCGGTTCCATAGCAAGGGCACGTATCTCTAGGGCAAACATCTGTAATATTTTGACAACGTATCCAGTCAGGATTAGAACGAGCACATCTTATCTACAAATTCCAAGTAAATGACAAAGACTATAAAGCAGTTATAGATAGTTATATTGATAAAGCATGGAAGTTTCAGACATGTAATGATGTAGAGTAATAATTTAAAGTACAGGAGAAGTAATATAACGAATCAGAAGAGCATGGCAATGAAGACTGTAAATAAGCTAGTTGAACTAGAGTAATATGATATGAGTCCAGACAGTATAATATAAGTCAAGTGTGATTCCATTCAATGATTCTAATAGGGTGATTCTTGTAATGATTCTAGTGATGATTCTTGTATGAGTCCAGACAATATTCTAAAGTATGTTTTAAAATACTGAGGTCGACATGTAAACGGCTAAGGGTAAATCCGGCACATCGCACAATGGCCAAGTATGGGATGGATAATGTTCTTATATAAGTTACAGGAAGGTGATTCTTGTATTTAGGAATGTCTACATGTCTACTCAAGTATTTTCTCGTCTGACAAGTACAAATGAATCCATAACCCGATACATAAATCGAGAACAAGTCGAGCCAGAACATGATGATGCTAGTAGGTGATTCCAGTATTAATTCTTGTAATAGAGACTAGACATATAAAAGGTGAGTGTCGCATGCAGTAGATCCAGAAATACTAATCCGTGTTGATAGAGAATCAGATAGAACTAACTAGAACTGAAATACAGTAATCATCATATAAATAAAAGAACTATCAGAGAATGTACTCGCCTGATACCCTGAGCAACTGGTGTAAACAGATGTCTGAACCGGAGTCACAATGTCCTAATTAGAGCAATACCGGTTATAGTGTATTCAAAAGGTAATAATTAAATTTTATAATACATTCTACATGATTCTAGATCAGTCTAGGTTAAAGTCAACTCTTGGTCAACTTTGGTCAACATTCTAGTCAAACTAGGTCAAACTGTAAGGTAACCTGGTCAACTGTCTAGGGTTTGGTCAAACTCTAGTCAACAATTCAAGTTAGGCCTATTGGGTTCATTTCTAAGTCATTCTATGTATCACAATGTATAGGCTATAATACCAAGGTATATACCTAGATATCAAGTCACTTATACCATCTATTCAATACCACTATATACATTTAATTACAACACATAATATATATACATACCTATATATATATCTAATCTAACATAGCCTAATACCTATACCTCAAACCCCAACACATATATACCTTCACAAATACATATATATATATATATATATATATATATATATATATATATATATAATAAAAAATATATATATATATATATATAATAAAAAATATATATATATATATATATATATATATATATATATATATAAAATATATATATATATATATATATATATATATATATATATATATATATATATATATATATATATATATATACACACACACTACCAAAATAAATAAAAAAATAAAAAATATATATATATATATACACACTACCAAAATAACTCATATTAGCGACGCCAAACGACGTCGCTAAACAGCTACAAAACGTCTCTAACTGAAAATAGCGACGTATTCAGCGACGTTTCAGGCATGTCGTATTATTCATGGTCGCTATTAGCAAAAAAGTCGCTATTCGTCGCCATAGCGACGTATATCGGCGACGCACTACGTCGCGAGTATTAGCGACATTTACCGACAACAACATTGCTAATTAGCGACGTAACTTTTTATTGCTGATTGTCGCTGTTCATTCAAATTTTTGCAACGTTAAATTAGTAATTAGCGTTGTTGTTCGACTCCATATCTAAGAATCTTTTGGTTGCCACGTCATCTTTTTTGCGACTGTACGATACTTAAATATCGACGTCCTGATACTAGATTAGCTGACCTGTACAGTTTGCCATGTCAACTCATCTGCGATGTTCTGAAACGATTAGCGACGTTGGATTCTCAGGTTTGCGATGTTCTAGCGACGTACGTGTGCGTCGCTGACCGTCGCTGAACGTCGCTAATTCCAACAAAATTATAAAAAAAGTAGACAGTATGTATTTCACATAAATAACAGTTACATTAAAAATATTTTACCTGCATTTAGAGTTTCAGTTTGCAAATAATAGACCCAGAGCAATCCTCCGTAGAATTCTCTGTGTTTGCCGACCCCTTCGGTGGAACACTCAACACCGGTAAACCAATATAGATACAAATAATAATAATGTACTACCACTAATCAAATAAATAGAATCGAACGGTCAAAAAGATAAGAAATAGCCGGGTGGATACAAATCCACAACCAAACAGCTATAAAAGTGTGTCCAATAATATTCAACATAAAATAACATAAATAGTCATACCCGGGATAAAATAAATATATAAACCAATAAATCCATAAAGACCCAACAATGGGTCACTAATACAACAAATGAAAACAAATACAATAAAGGAATACGCCTGGTCAGGAGGAGGAGTAGGCAGTGCCTGCACCTGGGACACCAAGAACCTATACTGCTCCGGGGTCAACATCACTGATGACGACACATCAATAGGAGGAAGAGGGGGCATGAAAGCCGCTGCAGTCGGGGTGGATGCCGAAGAAGGACCAGGAAGTGTCTGCTCCATGGCCAGCAGTCTGGAGTTGGTGGACGCTATAACAACGGCCAGCCTCGAAACCTGCTCGCTAATGGTCGTCTGCGTCCCCTGTACCGCCTGAATGGCACGATCCGTCCTCTCGCCCGTCTCCCTAATGGTGCACTCGAGCATATCAAATCATGCGGTGAGAGCCACATTGTCCGTCTGCGGTTGAGACTGGGGCTGCTCCATCCTCCGCAACAGCTTGTCACGCAGCTCAGTAAGTTGGCGACAGAGTTCCCCCACTCGGACCGACTCCTCTGAAGGATATAGGGAATACACACTGGCAGAGGAGGCTCTGGATGACTGCGTCTCCACAAAGGTGTCGTAGGATCCTGTACCGTAGTACGTACCCCTCTGTAGACTACCAACGAAGATCATCCAGAGCTCATCCATCATTTGAGCCAGAGGGGGCTGCACAGAAGTATCAACCCCTCCCTCCGTAGATGCACTAGTAAGCTCACGCTCTAGCCTAAGTTACTCATCCTAGAAAAGTATGTATCTCGATCAGCATAATATTTACTACCAACCTATTTGTTCCACGTTTATGGATATATTTGCATATTTCTTAAGTTATAATAAAGTTAGTGGCACGTAAAGTAATACTTACATAGCTCTGCGTGGCTCGATTATTGATGAGTTTTTCGTCCTTCCGATGGATAGCCAGGAAGACCGTCACTATGTTGGGGTTCGTACCCTTCTTTACCTGTTATAATAAAATATTTGTCATTAAAATTAAATATTATATTACTACTTTCATTAAAATAATATATTACAGTAAAACATGTACCAGGCGATGGAAATGCTCCGTCATGCGATCGAGCCACTACACCACTTCCCTGCCTTCGTCCTAGCCAACTTTGCCTTCTCCGACCGTTTCTTGTACCTGGGAGCGTCGAATCTAGGCTTCGTGGTAGTGCACTGCTCGGGCATGATCCAACCTTGGATCCCTTTTCCGAAACGGTCTCGAGCCTTCTGGTCGTCGATCGCATCCCAGATTAACTTGGCGGCAACGGTAGGAAATTGCTTCTCAATCGTCTCAACCCAGTGTGGTGGATAAAAATATATTTTCTACAAGAATTAAATTAGTTATCTATACAATATGCATAAAATATGATTTATATTAAAAGCAATATACTTTAGTTACCTTGAAGTGGGCAAACCAGAATGCCTTCCTCTCGTCCGAGGCATCCGAGTAGTTGATCCAAGGCCCGTCGTAGTCGGACCTCAGAAATAGCCCCAATGCCCTCTGAACTGACGGGGGACTATATCTACACAACGATAATTAAATTCATTAACATATAAATATAAGTATGAATAAATGTTAACTAATTAATTAACTTACTTTGTAGGCCTGTCGGACCAAATCTCTATTCTTATCTCGTCCGGAGGGAAGCATGGGGGATCGCTCAGATCATATGTAGACGGCGTAGATGCGACCTCCTACACCCACTCCTCCGTCTCTATAGTGCCACCAGCAGGAGGAATACTGCTGGACGGGCTAGGATCAGGTCTAGAACTGTCCGTCCTTGGAGTGCTGCCACGTACCGTCAACACAGTCGGAGATCCGAGTGGCTAGTACACTGGAGTACTATGAGACGAGGGATAGGCATCGTCATCCACTAACGGAGTACCACTCCATCCACCGGTGGAGCCTCTACCTCCGCGGGATAGTCCTCTACTGCCACAAGGGTGCGATCCTCTGCGTCCTGACATACCTAATAGAAATAGATATCTACAAGATAATAATCATGTATTTAATATATCACAGGTTATAAAGATAGACCCAAAGCAACTCTCCTTTGAATTTGTAGATAATAAACATACATTTAACATATCACAGTTTATAAAAATAGACCCGGAGCAACCCTCCGTTGAATTTCTAGATAATAACCAAGTCTAGATAATAAACTCTATAAACATCCAAAAACATCCATAAACATCCAAGTATAATCGAGAAATAAGTCTACTGGAAACAAAGCCGGTCAAAAATCAATATCCAGAAACCCAAAAATAAGTTTACTGTCCTCTACGCAGGCACAAAGTGATCTCCTTCCTCAACCACTACGCATAAGTAGGATCCACATCAGCAAGATCAATATCCAGAGGAGATAGATGACTGGAACTCCCGGTGCTACTGCCCTCTGGTGCCACCTCCTCATTCACATGAATCTCGGCTTCACTTTCTCCTTAATAGTATGAGGAAGTTCTTCTATGACCGTTATCTCTACAGTAGGTACCACTACCGAATCAGTAGCGGGAGGAAGCACTACCTCCTCAGCAGCCATCTGTGCCTCTCTCAAGCGACGTCCTCGGGTCATGGGTGCTATCTGGTAAGATTGATGGAAATATAGAGACTAATTAAGGATTAAACAAAATAACAATATTTAATATTTTATTTTACTTCAATCATCTTCTAAATATTTATCTTCTTCATCCTCCACGTCCTCATCTTCCTCTTCCTCCTTATCTTCGCTTTCATCTACTTCGTTTTTCTCTTCAGATACTTCTATCTCTTCTACACGATTAGACGTGTTATATGGAACTTTTGTTGTGTCCACGTTAACTGTATTTGTTACAAGAGGTAGCTCGTCCTCCTAATAAGCTACTTTGTCAACATCGTAGGTATTTCTGGCTTTAGTCTTGCATACTGCACACCAATCCAACATAGTTGTTCCCTGTCTAGGATAAGTAGTAAAGTAAACTAGTTGAGCCTGACTTGCTAGGACAAATGGTTCGTATCCTTGATATCGACAACGGTAGTTAATATCCACAAGACCACGCTTGTCAATTTTCCAACCTTGATCTTGGATCAGATCGAAACAATCACACCTGAATAACACGATCTTAGCCGACTCTACGCCGTAGTTATATGTCAACTCCACAATCCCCGTAAGACGCCATAGAAATCATTGCCCGCATCTACATCTTTGAAGTTTGTAGATCGGATACACAAACAACTATTTTTGGTCGAATCAAGATCTAAAAAGTTCTCTCCGATCAGAGCATTTGTTGACTTGAACCTAAACCCATTCACACAATAGCTTGGCCATATTTTAACGGAATAAATGGGCCCCTTGGCTAGAGTCCTAATAGACTCATTCTCTAGTATTGCGTCTGGACGATCGACCTAAATACCACAAGATAAGAAATTAAATTCATTGTTCCGTTAATTACTGTGCAAAGTGCATATACGAGAAGTAATTACTGCGTCATCTTATATATGCACTCAACCATAAAGGAAAATGACGTCTCATTTCCTGTTTCAGTTCTTTATCAGTTATGTATTGTCTACTCGACCTCACCTCATTATTAAATGTGCTAAAAATAACAACACATATACCAATTAGTGTAATAATAATATTGGATACTATTACATGCATATAAGACGTAATGTGGACGTATTAGTTACTTACCCCTCGAGCTTCTCCACTTCATCCTTGTCGCAGTTGAGCATTATATATAACTGAGTAGCCCTTAGTTTCTCGTCATTCAGATATCTTTTCTTCATTTTTCCGGAAGGCTTTCCGAAAGCATTGAAGACTTTCGGTATTTCATCATTATATTCAAGATATCCATCGTCGTTTCTGGGAGCTCTTGTTCTATTAGTAGCAACATGTGGCTTGAAATACATCGAGCAGAAGTTTATAATCTCCTCGAGAACATAGGTTTCACAAATAGAACCCTTGACCCGAGCCTTGTTTTTCACCTTTCTCTTTAGGTGGTTCAAATGTCGCTCAAACGGGTACATCCGCCGATAACCGACGGGCCTACCAACACATGCCTCGTAGGATAGGTGAATTGACAAATGCTCCATAGAGTCGAAGAACCCAGGAGGGAACACCCTCTCAAGCTTGCACAGCGTTACTGCAATGTCCTTCTCTTGCTTTTCTGGACGATCAACAAGCAACTTAGTAGAACAAAGATATCTGAAGAATATGCTCGACTCTGTCAACGGATCCCAAATGACCGACGGTAATAATTCCCGAATTGCTATCAGAATTAACCTCTCCATAAATATATGATAGTCGTGGCTCTTCATACCCGTCAGTTTGTTCTCCTTCGGGTCGACGCATCTTCTTAAATTCGACACATATCCGTCAGGAAATTTTAGGCCCTAAATCCACCTATAAAGTCTCACTTTATCCTCTCTGTCTAGTGAGAAATTTGCCTTAGGCTGCTTATACTTCCCATTGCCTTCCTTTATCAAATGTAACGCAGGACGTCTGCATATATCTTCCAAGTCCAACCTGGCCTTGGGATTGTTTTTAGTATTTCCCTTTACGTCTATCACAGTATTGATTATGTTGTCAAACACATTCTTCTTATATGCATGATATCAAGGTTATGTCTGATCAGATTGGTGCTCCAATAAGGCAGATCCCAGAATATACTTCTTTTTGTCCAATTATGAGTGCGGCCAAATTTATCACACTTGTACCCCTTTTTAGGCTCTTCGATAGCACTTGGAAAATCTTTGACCTCCTTCCATATTGCGCCTTCGGTCCACCTTGGCGGTGGATTGACCTTCTCTACAACGCCGGCACGAAATACATTCATGTTCCTACAGAACGGATGGTCCTTCGACAAGAACTGTCAATGACAATCGAAGAAGCACGGTTTTCCTCCATATTTTAAATAGAAAGCCTTCGTGCGGTGCATGCAATACGGACATGGGAGACGACCATGCGTGCTCCATCCAGATAACATTCCATATACTGGAAAGTCATTGATGGTCCACATCAGTGCGACCCTCATTTAAAAATTCTGCTTTCTAGAAACATCGTAGGTGTTGGCACCTACTTCCTACAACTGATTTAACTCATCTATCAATGGCTTTAAATACACATCAATGTTCCTCTTCGGATTGTTCGGACCCAGGATAATAACTATGAAAAACATATACAGAGTCTTCATACACATATAAGGCGGTAGATTGTACGGAGTGACGATCACAGGATAACACAAATACTGGGAGCCTAAAATTCCGACTAGGGTAAAACCGTCGGAGGAGAGACTCAATTTGCGGATCCGAAAAAAATCTAGATACTCTCGATCAAAGTGCTTCCATGCTTCCCCATCAGATAGGTGATCCAACACTCCTTCGATCTGTTTCTATCTGTGCTAGCTCATATTTTTTGCAGTCTCCTTCACCATAAACAACCTCTGCAGCCGCGACGTCAACGACAAGTAGTGCATCAAATCGGTAGGCTTCCTTGCACCGGGAGTCCTACTTGAACTTGTTGTCTTGTAGTGATCAACACCATAAAATCTGCATACATCTTCATCCTTGTTGTCTTCGTAGTACTACATGCATCCGTTGTGACATGCATCAATTTTCTCATATCCCATCTAGAGAGATCTCACCATCCTCTTAGACTGTTAGAAGTCTGTAGGTAACTTTGCGCCTACCGACAAGATCTCTATAATCAACTCGATACTTCGGTTGTAGCATTCTTGAGGCATGTTAAAATCGGACTTGATACTCAGCAGTCTTATAACCACCTCCAACAGTGAATGATCCTCACAACCATGATACAAAGGAGTCCTTGCATTCTCCAGCAACTCCATGAACTTCGCAGCATCGGCATTTGGTGCCTCCTCTGCCACATCATGATTGTCTGGATCGAAACTAGGACCCGCAGCATCAAAAACCATGTTCATGCACCCTTCGTCGTAACCAGCGTGGTCATGGACATCCATGTACGATAAATTAGGCTCCAACTCCGATGCTAAAGGCACAAGTTCTCCGTGTGACGTCCACTGATTGTAATTCGGCATAAAACCTCTCAAGTATAAATGGTATGTCACATCTACTTCTGGATGATATTTTATGTTGTGACATTTCACACATGGACACTTAATTTTGTACGGTCCATGTACTGAGGGATCGCCTTGGCGAACTGCAGGAATTGCTCTACCCCATGTATAAATTCATCCCGCACACCGCACATGTCATTAGGATAACGATTATACATCCACAAATGATGCCGCAGATAGTAATTCATATCCGTTTGACAATAATTATGTAAAGATAGATACACATTATTCGAGTATATTCTAAATTGATACATATAGACACATGAGTATCAAATGAGTGTCGTCACATGTTCAACAAAAAGGCCCCCTCTCTGACCCCCCTCTACTTCCCTGCTTATCATTCGAGTCTCTCAGCATCTTATTCAGCATCATATGATATCTACCTCAACCTCAGCCTAGAAAAGTGTAAAAATATTAATGTTATCCAAGTTTCACAGTATCGGTATCGGTATCGGAATCAGTATCGGTATCATTTACGGTTGATATCATGAATCTCATAGCTTCCGCTAGCAGAGCACAATGTAGAGCCAAACGTGAAGCAGAGCTTCATATTCAAAATATTAGAAGAAAAAAGTTTTCGATTGGTGGTGGGACGAGTCAGAATCCTTTCTCGATTGGTAGTGGAACAATTTATTGCATAGATGTAAAACATATATTTAACTTTAATAGTAGATGTTCCTGATGTCAGACGCATGACTCCAAGCCCACGTCTTCCATGCATCCACTACAATATCTATAAATCCGACGGAGTCCAAATATATGAAGTAATATAAACATATGAAGTAATATATGAAAGTATTTGTTAACAACCATCCAAAAATGCATATCATCTATCTCATAGACAATTTCTTAAACATGTTGCAGTCAACAAATCACTAGTATTTATTTATAAATAATAAAGAGCCAGATAAATACCCTTAATTTTTACCAACCGAAGGTTGCTCGTTCCGCAAAGGAGAAGGAAGAGGAGGAGGAGCTCACGGTCGAGTTCTTCTCTCGATTGGAGAAGAAGAGGTGATAGAGAAATATAAGAAGAAGAAGAGGACGCCGAGGAAGGTGTACTGAAAGGAGAGGGAGAGGAGGTCCCAGTTGCGTGAGCCGAAGGACTGGGAGCAGAGGGGCTTGAGGCTGGTGGCGAGCCTGAAGAGGACGGAGTAGCCGGTGATGTTGGTGAACCAGGGCGCCGCCGGCGAGCCAAGGAGGAGCGGAGGTGAGAATATGAAGCCGAGTACACGCGAGCATAGGAGGAGCGAAGGAGAAGGTGAGGGAATTTGTCTTCTTCTTTTCGTTTCTCTGTTCTCTCTCTCTATCTCTCTCATGTTCATATGCTGATTCTTTTTGATTTTTTATAAGGGCACATCAAAAGTTGATCAAGGCTAGCCAAGTCTTAATTATTTACAAGTTTGCCACTAGAAAATTTACTAGGACTATCCAAGTGGTAGGTATAAAAGATAACTCTTATAATTTTGATCTTCTTCCTCACTCTCCATTCTCTCTTCCCCTTTTTCTCCAAGCCCTAGTTATTTCTACTTATGGTCCCAACTTTTTTCTCAACCCCACATTTCTCCAAACCCTAGAAGATTCTCCAAGGAAGATTCTTAGTATATTCGGTACGAATACGTCAGCTAAACGACAAATTTTCTTAAATAATTGGTTCTTTTGAAATAATCTTATATTTTGTCCCAATGTAGAAATTATGAAAAAAAGTTGATCATCACGTCTATCAAGGTCATTACGAGGCTGGCCGTGTCGTAAAACTGCTGATCTTGGATGCGAAAGAGGTGGGACATTTAGGCTTCATCGCAGAAAAGAAGAATGTGCCTGAAAAAAAGTCCCGAAGAAGGCGGTAGGGACCAGAAAGTATGGTTGTCCTTTCAAAATAGTGTTTGTCTCAAGAGATGATAGAAAGTGGACAATTGATGTCAGAAATGGGATACACAATCATACGCTGGCGGAGACACTTACTGGTCATCCCAATGCCGAAAGGTTGAACGAAGAGGAGAAGAAGTTAGTTGAAGAATTGTCCAGCTCCGGAGTTGGCCCGAAACAAATTTATTTCGCGATGTGCCAGAAGAATGAAAAGAATAAGTCTACGATGAGGACAATCTACAATGCACTCTCGAGATTGAGGCCAAATACCCTAAGAGGAAGAATGGTGATGCAACAAGTTTTGAAGTTACTTGCCGACAATCACTATATGGAGTACCATAGAAGACATCCACCGTCTAATGAAGTTACTTCTATGTTTTGGACGCATCCGGATTGTACGCGTTTGGCACGGTCCTTTGTCGATGTCTTGGTAGTTGATTGCACGTACAAGACTAACAAATTCAAGATGCCACTTTTCTACATTGTCGGCTTTCACGTCAACGGGTAAATCATTTTTAATTACATTTTATTTTTGAAGAATAAAATCATAGATGACTATACATGGGCATTGAACAAATTGAAGACATTTCATACTGGACACAAAGAGCCGTCTGTTTTTGTCACCGACCAAGAATATGCATTGATGAATGTTATAGATGTCAAATTTCCTTATGCTCGTAGACTACTATGTACATGGCATGTTAATCGAAATATTCAAGCACAATGCAAGAGCAGGTTTGAAAAAGTAGACGGCAAACTTGATGTGGACCGCTTCACAAAATTTTACAACGATTGGACCCTTGTGTGACGAACAAGTACTGTAGACGCTTTTGACAAAGCATGGTTGGAGTTCAAAGAGAAGTAGAAAAGTAGCAACAAACCATGTATATCTTATATTGTAACGCCCCAGTCCCAAAATACGTAGGACTAAGTACATAGACATGCCAGCTGTAGATATACGAAAAATACTCCAATGTATGGAATTCTCGTATAAATACATAAGCTGTAAAATGTAGAGAACCAAGACATGCTAAATCTCATCCACAAATATATAATAAAATAAAGATAGGATCAACTTGAATAGTTATGGTACAATCGTTGGGCGGAGACAAAGTCCACTACCAACTATCTCAATGATATAAATGTACAAGAAAGCGATCGAAAAAATGATAAAACGAACCAAGAGCAATCATATTCGAGAAATGGAAAAGATTACGGCCTTGGCTAGAGCACCTGCAGAAAACATGAACACACACCTGAAAAAAAACCAGGTCCTCAGAGGGACGTAACAAGACAGATAATATCATGCCATAAACTGAATAGTAAGAGCTCAAATAGAAAATATACATGCGTAAAGGTTCATAACCATTCTATGTGGTATACACTTTGAGAAGAAAACGTTCTACGCAGGAGCTTAGGTGTTCAGCATAGATGGAGAGAGAGAGTGGTAGTAGGTAGCGCTCATAAGAGACACTATCGACCATGGGCAGAAAGTAGCTCTCATACGAGTACTATCGGCCCGGGGCAGTAAGTAGCGCTCATACGAGACACTATCGGCCCAAATCCATGTGTGTACTGAACATGTAGCCCCTACGCTAATAATTGTCTTTTCCCCTCCCCATGATACTACACATGCGTCGCCTCCACGACACTGTTTAATCCTTAATAACTGCCAAGTCTTCTACAAAAATCTATTAGCAGTTACATCCTAACGTACGGCTTTTACGCACCGATGTACGGTCGATACGCAAGTCCGAAGCTATATGCGACTCGCAGCTCACATACAATCCGTGGCACATCGTGCCAGTTTATGAGATGCACTAAACATACGGTGGTCCCTTAACTCTAAGCTAATTGCATAAAATATAATAATTTGCATATATATATAATTTTAAAAGAACAACATAAAGAAAAAGCATGCATGATATTGAGCAAGAAATTAAACAGTAAAGACAAGGTGTCTTGTCTGGTGTGTCGTCTGATGGTGCGATGATCTGACAAGTACAATTAGTCCAATAGCCCTGTTCGGGGTGTAATGGTTCGAGGTTGCAAAAAATAGGAAAACATGATTTAGTCATAAGTAAGGTTGACAACTAGCGGGAATTTGAGGAGAAGAGTATTTATATTATTTTAGAAAGATATTCATACTACCTGAAAATATCTTTTATTAGCCAAAATAATTTTAATAGCTACTCGAAAATAATCGATATATATATATATATATATATATATATATATATATATATATATATATATATATATATATATATATATAAATGTACCATTTTTAGGAAACTACTTTTTTTATTATATATCTAGATAAATACTTGAATAAAACAGAAAAATTATTTTTAACCTAAATTGTAAGTTCGTAAAAATATAAATTTATTGGTAGAAAATCTATATTTTATTAGCTAGATAAGTATTCAAAAAAAAAAAAAACAATGTATAATACTAGAATTTATTTCATAATATGGGAAGCTATATTTATATTTTAGTCAACAAAATTTGTATAAGAAGATAAATACTAAAAATGATAACCCATATTTTATATTTTATACATATTTATAAATATGTATACATGTTCATTTCTAATTCCTATTAATAAGAAAATGATATACTTAATAGTAAAATAATAATAACAATAATGATGATGATGATAATAATAATAATAATAGTAATAATAATAATAATAAAGATAATAATAATAATAATAATAATAATAATAATCATAATCATAATAATCATAATCATAATATTAATAACGATAATAACAGATTAATAACACTAATACTAGTAATAATATTAATAATAGAAATAATAATGAGATTAATAATAATAGTAATAAAAATAAATAAATAAATATTAATACTCATAGTACTGCTGTTTCACTTTAACAGGAAGAGAAAAGGTGGAGAGAGTGAGAAGTCGAGAGAGAGGAGAAGTATGAGGAGAGGGTTTTACCGGGGCGGCGATGGGAGGTGGCGACGGCTCCGGTCGCGGCTAGCGGAGGCAGCAGCGAGCCCGCGCGCTGCTCAGTGATGCGCGGGTCCGGCGGAAAAGAGCACACACCCAGCGGTGGCGCTCGGAGAAGGCGGCGAACAAGGGGGTGTCGGCGACGGAAGGACGGAGACTCATCAGCGGTCGGTACGGCGCCTGTGGTGGCGCGACTGCGACGAGGGGCGGGGCTCGTGCGGAAATCGGGCGGAGGAAGCCAGAAGCGAGCCCCGGAGCGTGACGGTCGGCGCTTGACCACGGCGGAGGCTGTCTGGAGGGCGGAGCACGGGGTCGGAGAAATGATCGGGCGGCGATCGAGGGATATCGACGGCGTTGGGGGTCCGGCTGTGCGGCACGGTGGCTACGCCGAGCGCCGGGGAGGGGTCTTCGCTGGAGGCCTTGCTTGGCATGGCGCGAAGAAGGTAAGGGCTCTGTCACTTCCCGTTCCCAGAATACGTATTTATTTAATAGTTACCATGTATTATTCTGTATTTAAATTTCTGTAAATTTATGTTAGTTAATTAATTTGCTCTTTAAATCTTTATGTTAATTTATTTTCTGCAATTTTATTTCTGCACTTTATTTCCTGCTTTTATTCCTGTATTTATTTTCGGCTTTTACCTCCTTGCTTTGCTTGCGGGTTGGCCTTGGATGAACCCATTGGATCCGGCCCAATACTCCCACCTACCACCACCCTTTTATTTAAAGCCCAAAACCATTTCTCTCTCTTCATTACTTCTTTCCATTTCACTTCTTCTTCCTCATAACTCTCACACCAACCTAGAAGAGATAGGCAAGTGCCAACTTGCTTCTTGATGGATTCCCATTTTATTGTTCCATCATCTTCCTCATTTGATTCTAAGTCTCTTTAGTACTTAGCATTTTCAATTTCCATGGCTTACTTGTTGTAGATCTAAGTTTGATACATTTTCGGATTTCTTAGGTTTTGATCTAGTAAACCTTGTTATCTTCAAGTTTCGATGGTTTCATGTTGTAGAGAATTTCGTTCTACCCAATTTTGATCTATGGAAGTCCATATTTGGGCTTGGGATGAAGGATTATGAAGCTTGGAAGCAATGGCTTCCATGGTTCCCATGGTTCTGTTCTCAGAAAATTTGGAGAAGAAGAACAGTCCCAGCCGCATCAAATCTTCATTCCTCAAGCGCATGGAAATCTTTATTTCCAGCCGCATCAAATCTTCATTCCTCAAGCGCATGGAAATCTTTATTCCCAGCCGCATCAAATCTTCATTCCTCAAGCGCATGGAAATCACTTCCCACAGCCAAGGCGCATGAATCTATTTATTTCCCAATCACTTCCCACAGCCAAGGCGCATGAATTTATTTATTTCCCAATCACTTCCCACAGCCAAGGCGCATGAATCTATTTATTTTCCAATCACTTTCCACAGCCAAGGCGCATGAGTTATTTATTTCCCAATCACTTCCCACAGCCAAGGCGCATGAATCTATTTATTTCCCAATCACTTCCCACAGCCAAGGCGCATGAGTTATTTATTTTTCAATCCTTTCCCTCAGGCGCATGAGTTTATTTATTTTTCAACCCTTTCCCTCAGGCGCATGAGTTTATTTATTTCCTACAGATTCCCTCAGGCGCATGAGTTTATTTATTTCCCACAGCTTTCCTGAGTTTATTTATTTCTCACAGCCACCTTCCTCAGGCGCATGAATTTATTTATTTCCCAATCACTTCCCACAGCGCATGAGTTTATTTATTTTCCAATCATTTCTCTCAGACGCATGAGATTATTTATTTCCCAACCTTTCCCACATCAGCACATGAGATTTATTTCCCACAGCATTCCTCAGGCGCATGAGTTTATTTATTTCCCAATCATTTTTCACAGCGCATGAGATTATTTATTTCCCAATCATTATTTATTTCTCCATTTTATTTCCCGAATTGGCATTAATTAACATTGATTGTTAACTTGATTTGATTATTGATCATGCGTTCCTAGATGGAACTAAGAGACTGGCTAGTCGTCTTATTGAATTAAATAGAATAAGACACGTTCATATTTGCAATCGATTGGCCAATCCCAAATATTGACATATAGATACATGCAGGCTACAATTTATTTATTTATTTTTACGAAAGCAGCATGTGTACTTTATGGTCAAGGCATGATTATTCCGTGGTTAGTTTTAATTGTTGCATTACGCTATGTAAGACCTACAACCTAACCGCATGGGTATCGTTGTAGAGCTGGGCATATCGTACTTTGTACGGAAGTACTCATTCTGAATGACCATGACCCACGGCATGGGATTTCACTTAACGTAGAGGCTACTAAGTTAAATAAAATAATGATTGCATGGAGAGAATGGATTTTTGAGTTCTTACATGGCAGCCCTCTTTGGGACTATTAGTGCCCAACAGGCCGGCTGGTTCCCACAGATACTGCAAATCTGCCACACGGACAGGGAGCGGTATCTGCTTATATTATTGTATATTGTATATTGATGACGGGCGTCCCGCTGGGACTCGTCTAATTCATGATTGGCGCAATTGATTGATTGGATAGACTAGCCTTGTTTGTCCATAGTAAGAACTGAGAAATCCTTATTGCATAATTCCAGGATAACTTGGGACTCACAGTAGTAAGCCGTAGGAGTTGGATGGCCGTTTAAGTTGATTTGTTTGTGTACTGTACCTACTCTGTTAACTAACTGAGATGATCAGAGCATCATGACATGACGGGCCAACTTCTGTCCTTGTTTGGTTGGGAGGTTGGTTCGAAGTGTCGTGATGTCACGTGAATCCCAGTAGTGAGCAGAGATCTATTATTATATTCTCTTATTTACTGGTTTAATGCCTCATATCGTGCTTCCTTGCGGTACTTGCTATTAGAGGTCTTACCTCTCTGGTTTTGTATGGCCAGATTTAGAGCCGGTTCCCGAGGATTCAGCTTACTTCTACCTCCAAGATGGTCAACACTAGAGGAATGATCGCAGGAGGACTCGAGTGGGTTCCTTACTTCCCCGCTCGTTTTGTTACTTACTTTATATTTTGCCGTTTGGCACCGACATGTTAGTCGGATTGTCTTGTACTTACTTTTACATAATTGTAATTAAGTCAGACTGCAGCTGATAACAATTGTGTATATGTTGCTATATCATCTGGCTATGTTTTGTAAAGCCAGATCTCAAGAACATTTTGACTAAGCGTTTGGGACGCCTTATTGCTTTATCTTAAATGTTCTCTGTTATTGCTTTTTGTTTGAATGATTGAGACAATAGATGTGAAGTGACCACAGCGAGACTTTCATATAGTATGCACCCCCTTGTCTTTTAGACAACATTGATCGTATTATACGGTATTCATCTACCCGTAATACGTAGCTGGCTGAGTCATTCCCCCGCTCTCCAGTATTCTGGTTCTGGGGCGTGACAAGGTTTTAGTGGTGGCCCATGCAGGTCTGATTTCAGACTTGTGGGGTGTTTTAATTTATAGGATGTCTCAATCACACATGTTTCCCCTTGATCTCCTGATTCGTATTCTCGATTCTAGCTTGACATTCCGGTATCCTTTGACTTCATTGATCTTTCCTGTCCGACCGTTTGATTATTCTCCTGTCCCTTTTCTTAGGGGTACTTCGTCCGCATCTGTCAGGATTGGGCAACAACAACAAGGGCAACATGGGCAACCTGACCAGGTTGGTCAGCAACAAGAGCCAGTACAACCTCAAGAGGCTATTCAAGAAGAGGTGATAGTGGAACCAGCAGTTGGACCGCACTATCCGGAGGTTCCAACACCACCAATAGTTCCACCTACCCCAGTAGAAGTGGACACACCAGCCCTTCTGGAGATCATGAGAGGGATAATGGCTACTCAGCAACATCAGATGTTAGCCCAGCAGCGCATGCACGCTCAGTTACAAGAGCAGAATGTGTTGCTCAACCAAGGGTTGCAGACAGCTTTGGAAAGAGGGGCAAGGCCAGATTCAGGAGCATCAGCCAGGTTTTGCAAGTACAACTCCCGCCGTTTCGAAGGCACGGAGGATGCCATCTCAGCAGATGCATGGCTTAAGGATATTGAGGCTATTTTGACAGCGCTAAGGTGCCGGCAGAGAACGTGGGATCAGAAGTTGTTACTTCAGGATCTCGCACGTGATTGGTGGGAATCAGAGGAGGTAGGCATCAGACGTCCTGTGGCTTGGGACGATTTTACAGCAAGATTTAAGACGAAGTACTATGGAGTTGTGGCGCAGTTTGAGCTACAACAGAAGTTTATCAATCTTAGACAGGCTGACAAGACTGTAGATGCTTATGCAGCAGAGTTCTGCAGATTGAGTAGGTTCGCCCCAGAGATGGTAGCAACAGAGAGCCAGAGGGCTATGAGGTTCCAGCAAGGGTTTTCTTGAGCTCTTGCAATTGATAGAGGGGCACAATTACCAGACTTTTGATGAAGTATTGACGGCAACTCGAAGACATGAGATAACCATTCAGAGGCTTGCGGCAAGGACTGGAGGTCAGAAGAGATCCCACAGTCAGATTGAAAGGAGGGGAGCAGCGCCCGAACAACAGCACCGTCCCCTGCATTCGTATCCACGATGTGGCACTGCGAGACCCGCACCACCACCCAGGCAGCAGCAACAGCATCAGAGGAAGAACCAGCAACCCCCAGCGGCTGTCCTTATTGTGGGAAGATAGGGCACTAGAGATGTGTGTCGGACATTGAACGGGCAGTGTTTGATATGTGGAAACCCAGATCATCGGTACCACATGTCCCATGAATTCGAGGTCAGGAGGACCAGTACAATAATTTCCTCTGCTGCCAGCACCAGGGGCAGGACAGTATCGAGGACCAGCGGTAGCAGTGAGGCCGTTGGCACAGCGCCCGTTCATGACGCAGGCTCAATGTTTCGGCAGCATGGACCGCCGATGCAGCAACATCAGCATAGACCACCCCAGCATCACCAAGGCAGGGCCAGCGGCAGCACCGGCTAGGCCGCAGAGCATAGAAACCAGCAAGAAGGTCGAGGGCAGGCATTCACTCTGTCCTTGGAAGAGGCATTGGCATCGGGAGATGTTGTGGCAGGTAACATTCTCGTCGCCTCTTATCCCGCAGTAGCATTGTTTGATTCGGGAGCATCACACTCATTTATATCTGCACAATTTGCAACACGGCTAGGTATGGAGTTCGAGACATTGCCAGGGAGGTTGAATATACTCACTGGTAATGGGCTCGTAGGAGTTAGTAGAGTTATTCTAGCGTGTAGCGTTGTAGTTTGCGGGCATTCCTTACCCGCCCGGTTGATAGAATTTCCTGTTGGAAATTTTGACGTTATCTTAGGCATGGACTGGCTGAAAGACAGTCATGCGACAATAGATTGTCGTAGAGGGAGTGTATCTTTTGATATTCCAGGCATGAAGAGGTTCACCTTAGTCAGATCAGTGGCAACTCAACAACGGGGAGTAGTGACGGCAATGGAAGAAGTTCAAGTCCCGAAGGTAGTTGAAGAGTTTTTAGACGTATTTCCTGAAGAACTTCCAGGTCTACCACCAGTTAGAGATATTGAGTTCAGTATAGAATTGGCACCTGGAACTAAACCGATATCAGATCGGGTTTACAGAATGGCGGATTCAGAGCAGGCAAGGTATATCAGCACATAGAGGAACTGAAGGAGAAGAAGTTCATCCAAGCTAGCGTGTCATCCTGGGCAGCACCAGTGGTACTTGTGGGGAGAAGGATGGATCATCCAGATTGTGCATTGATTACAGGAAGCTTAACGCAGCAACAGTGAAGAACAAGTACCTACTACCCAGGATCGACGACTTATTTGATCAGTTGAGCAGAGCTAGAATTTTCTCCAAGATAGATCTTCGTTCAGGGTATCATCAAGTGAGGGTTCGGAAGGAGGACATTCCCAAGACAGCATTCAGGTCGAAGTATGGGCATTATGAATTCTTAGTAATGCCGTTTGGTTTGACCAATGCTCCAGCAATCTTTATGGATTTGATGAATCGTATCTTTATGCCGTACTTGGATCAATTTGTCGTTGTGTTTCGACGACATTCTTGTATATTCAACTAGTGAAGAGGAGCATGAAGACCACCTCCGGAAGGTGTTACAGGTTCTGAGAGAGAACCAGTTGTATGCCAAGCTCAGCAAATGTGAGTTTTGGTCGGATCACATTTCATTTCTGGGTCATATCATATCAGGAGCTGGAGTAGCAGTAGATCCCAAGAAGGTAGAAGCAGTAGTAAAGTTGGCCAGTACCCAAGACCGTAGCAGATGTGCGGAGTTTCTTGGGATTGGCAGGATATTATAGAAGGTTTGTATCAGACTTTGCGAGACTTTCAGCACCCATGACCCGATTGACACGGAAAGATGTACCATTCGACTGGTCGGCAGAATGCCAGACATCATTTGAGAATTTGAAGCAGAAGTTGATATCAGCGCCTATTCTTACATTGCCAGTTGGACCCGGAGGTTTTACGTTTATTGTGATGCGTCAGGTAAGGACTTGGATGTGTCCTCATGCAGCATGGGAAGGTGATAGCGTATGCATCTAGGCAGCTTCGAGACCACGAGAAGAATTACCCAACTCATGACTTGGAGTTGGCAGCAGTAGTGTTGCTTTGAAGCTATGGAGGCATTACTTATGGTGACCGAGTGGAGATGTACACGGACCACAAAAGTCTGAAATACATCTTTACTCAGAAGGAACTGAACACGAGGCAGAGAAGATGGTTGGAGTTGATCAAGGATTACGACTGGAGCTTCAGTATCATCCAGGCAAGGCTAATGTGGTAGCAGACGCTCTTAGCAGGAGAGGCGGCACATTTATGTTGACAAACAGAAGCACATTTAGAAGACCTTCAGGAGATGGGCATCGAGGTTATACTTCCTAGTGATGTAGGTTCTGGCGAGTCTACAAGTTCAATCCAACTTGGTAGATAGGATCAAGGCAGCTCAGACACAACCCAAGGATTCAGAAGCTTAGGGAAGAATGTGAGTCAGGACTCAGGAAGGAGATACAAATCCATGGATGGTACGCTTAGGTTGGGTCACATCTATGTATGCCTAGTGGAGATATCAGACAGGAGGTTATGGCAGAAGCTCACAGTTCTCAGTATTCCATACACCCTGGAGGGACCAAGATGTACCAAGATATCAAGCAGCACTTCTGGTGGAATGGGATGAAGAGGGAGATAGCCAGATTTGTTTCCGTTGCTTGGTATGTCAGCAAATGAAGGCAGCAGCAGAGGCCAGCTGGATTATGCAACCGCTTCCTATCCCGGAATGGAAGTGGGAGCATATCACAATGGACTTTGTGACCGGTTTACCGAGATCACCAAGTGGTAAAAATGCTATTTGGGTGATAGTAGATCGGCTTACAAAGGTGGCGCACTTTCTTTCTTTCAGAGTAGGTCAATCTACGGAGAAGTTGGCAGAATTGTATATGCAGCAGATAGTCAGACAGCATGGGATCCAGTCAGTATTGTGTCAGACAGAGATACCGTTTTATATCATTTTTGGAAGAGCTTACATCATAGCCTGGGTACCAAGTTAAGGTTTAGCACGGCTTACCATCCCCAGACACGGGCAATCAGAAGAACAATTCAGACTTTGGAAGACATGTTGCGAGCTTGCACTCTGGATTTTGGAGGATCTTGGGGAGCCACCTGCACTTAGTCGAGTTCTCGACAATAACAGTTATCAAGCA
>JANAVB010005953.1:0-21867 GCA_029216955.1 Iris pallida
TTTGACGGATGATAAGATGTCAGTTGTCTCCGATTCTAACAGCAACGTGTAACTCGAATTTCGAGTTGCTCTCCTGACTCCGAAGCCTTTCCAGTGGAATCTTAAGGTATAGGACTAGGAGGGGGGGTTACCCAAGCCTGATGGCTTATCCCTGTATATACTTATGAAAAACAAACAATATTGGTACTTTAAAGTGCTAGTATTAGATAGTGCTTAGCAATTTAAAGCGCTAGTATTATAACTTATGAGCAAAGAAAAAAACCCTAAATTTGTTGCTCTATTAGTTATGTGATGGTTTGCCGTTGGACTATTAAGAGCTGACTATTAGAATTGGAGCTTTTACGGTAAATATGGCAAATAAAATCATGTGTGTTATTTCGGTCATACAAAAACAACAACAAATGTTAAAGGTTAGGAGGCACCAACTGTACTTAATTATTTTGAGACTGAACTTTTCTTATATTTCAAATGATAACAAATCTGGTCTATAAAATGGAAAACTAATTGGGTCTATATGCAACAAGCGAATGGAAAAAAAAGCATCAAATTTACCAACACTATTGTTGTTACTATTTTGATTTTATTCTTTATTTTCTAACATGTTACTTTTAGCATACTCTTGCTTTTATAAAGTAGGTATATATATTTCGTGCAAAGTGAGTGTTGGTGTCAAATTGTTGATTGTCTACAATAATTTATGATGAGAATCCCTGTGCTACACATACAAAGAGTCCAATACTTCTTAAATGTATTTAGTTATTATTATTTTTGCATTCTTAATCTATTTTTCACGAGTAAGATTCATAGTAATCCTTTTACAAACACCCAATAAAATTGTGTTTTGGACTCAAAATTACTCAAGTCCAACATCCAACTGAGATCTAAATTAGGCAAGATATTTTTATAAACCTAATAGTATAACCATGTACTTTGGACCTATTTCTTAACCGATAACTACACCACGCACTCCTTATTCCTCCGTATAACTAGCCAATTACTCGACTCAACGATCTTCAATACTAATTAGCTATAGTTCATTGAAGTTGAACAACTTAATCTATTATATTATAAAATGCCAAAAGTTAGACTTCACCATAAAAAAATTCTTCCAAAATACCCTTGCCTATCTATACTTATTAAAATGGTTCATTAATTTTAATAGTAACAACTTAGTAATTATGATTACTGCCCTTTGGTCTTCCTAAGTAGACTTCCTAATTTAATTAAAAGAATATTCAAATACGTGCAAAGCACGTGCATATATGCTAGTGTCTATAAATCATAGGCAATCTGTTTTGTGTTACCGATTTTCCACCAGGCTATGGCTACGTCTTCGCCCACATCATGATCATATATTTTGCTTTGGTGAAATATACTTTTTATGTAAACTCAACCCTTCATTCGGAGGTTAGCAATGTCAACCTCCATGTACTTTTCTTTCTACTCGTACGAAAATAAAAATGGGAGTGTCACGTTCTAATTTTTAATAATCGAATCCAATTGGACATGATGACGTAAAAGTTTAAGTTGCACCGTATAAGACGTAAGATATAACAGTTCTAACTCATTAGTATCTCAATGTCAAGGTTGTCACAGCGCATTAGTCATGAATAATGATCAATAACTTTATTAACCATGAATAGCAGCAAAAAGCTGAGATCTTTGTCAAATAAGCCAAATATCCTTAGGGTTACGATATGTCATTCTCGTTTCTTGCCGACTGTATTTTCTATTGATATTTGACCGTAGGCTGAATTATTATTATTATTGTATTCATATTTCATGTTATTGTCTTTGAAATTTATTTATTTTTGTATCTCGGTGCTGACACCGTATCATGTACACTAGTATCACGTGTATCGTGCTTGATATTGTTCAGTGATACGATCATGAATTTCATGCATTTACTTGGTTTATGGATTTTCGTGCCCGTTATCACATGAGTGTGTCGTTTAACTATTATATTTTCAAAATTTAATTGTATTAATGAACGACTTGACAGACCACCATAGACCCCTAAAGCCCCTCATATTAGGGCCAACACGATATGAATATCATAAAAACTCATTTATTAACTAAAATCAATACCAATGGTATACCAGCGATATGATATTCATGCTATTTGTAGTCAAGTCAGCCTGCTAACTTATTTTCTCTGTTGTCTAATTGGTCCAAGTGCATGGTTTAGTGACATGGCACCAACTAGTAGCCTTGTAACGTGAAACAAAGACATATAAGAAATATGATTATTATAAAAATTATGAATTTAGGGAGAACTTGAACGTGGAACCTTTAAATGAAACGTGAACAACTATTATAAGTTTATCACATATAATTTAATATAAATACGAAAATAATAATTAGGTATATTTGATTTGGAGTGACGTCTTGATAACTTCGAAGGCGGAGAAGGATATCAGATAGAGAGATCCACTTTAGGATTGGCATCACAATATATAAACACAAAATATATTTTTCATTTTTCAATTCCTGGATTTATAACTTTTGAAGTTACAGATTAATTATAGATTACAAAGTAATCAGTAGAAAAAATAAGAAGAAATCTCTAATACTTATCCATAAGATTAGTCAAATCACTAACCAACTATAATAGATAAAATTATCCTTATTTAGATTTATCCTAGCTAACAAACTTGTTATCCATCATTATCCTCGAGTCTGAATAAATAACCTCATGGTGAATCATGTGTAATGCTCCGCTCCGCGTGAGGCATTTGGTTGGTTTGTTGGATGCGATTAGAATATTGGACCGTGACTTATGTTGGAAATCAAGAGATTGAGAATGCTGCAGTCTTCTTAGTTGGCCGGATTGGGATGAGTAAACATGGCTCGATGGCTATGTCAAGTGGAGAATATCGTGCTTTGTGTCAAATCATCTCCCGTTGAGCATATATGTAATCGGAACATGAAGATCCTTTTTGTGCAAGTGAGTGGAACTATCCCTTATCCTCTACTCCTTCGCACTTAATCAAAGAGATTATGTTGCTATGTTCTGCCCCTTAAACTGTTAATGCTATCATTGCTTCAATATAGTTCTACTTAAAATATTACTAGACAGTGATGCTCATATTGAATACTGCTGAATGATAAATACTTGAACATTGAACTGATAATGGGAATTGATGCCTGAAAATGAATTTATATTATTGTCCATGTCTAATGCTGCTGAAATGAATGAGACACTTGAATAATATAATGGCTATGTGAATGATACATGAGAATGAACTGATAATGCTATTGACACAATGAAATGTTGCATGTCCCAATGAAACAAAATTAAATGTTGTATGTCCCTATGAGAATTAAATAATGTGATAAATGTTACAATGTGATGAACTGATGCGATATGAAATGCTTAGGCTTGGGATCGATGAGATCACCAAGTGTGGGAATGATGAGAATGATAAGTCGTTGAACACGGTTTGGATGAGATGAGTAGATGCACTATTGCATTTACTTACTTTTAATATTTTACCACGCGATTATGTTCACGATCGAGTCAGACATGCATTCGCATGGTCATTGGCAACTTATGCACAAGGAAAGATTTGTTTCCTCGGACGGTATGCCTAGGGTACTGGGTCCTATCCAACCTACGTGGGGGGGGGGACGTAAGTATGATTTGGTGGCACACGGTATCTGGATATTCATTGAGGCTAGATACCTACTCTAAATGGCGTGCCGCATACCCTTGAAGTCCTATATGGTAAAGTCCTGAATGATGGAATAACACTAGTGATCATGTTGTAAGAATACATGCTAATGAATGTCCTATGCAAGCAGAGTAAGTATATCATATATCATGTGTTTTATGCAGGTATGAGGAAGTCGGTTATCGGTAAGAATCACTCAAAAAGTGATGCATTTTCATACATGTTAATTCAATCTTAATTGTTGAACATGTTAATACCAGTATGCCATAATGTTGCCTTTACATAAACAATGCTATAACATGCTTCACTATGATATTTCTCATGAACTTTAAATTGATGTTAGGTCAAAATAAAAGATCGTATTAGTAAATGTTTGCTCACATGATTACTTAGTGTTGGTTTAGGCGAGTGGGCTGGTTCTGCTCGCTAGCACACAACAATGTACTGACCCACGTTGTGGGCATCCTTTACGTATAGATGCTCGTGCTTGGAAAGTTTAATACGCAAAGATTGGCTTGATCAGTCAAGAGGCATCGAAGATTTATTGGACATGTAGAAGCTTTTCTTGCAAAAGATGATGTCTTATGTTTATAAAGGACATAATGTATGGAACATTATATATTTGTTGTACCATTGAGTTGTAAGCCAGTCGGCATATCCAATTGTAAGTCAATGTGTCAAGTATCAAATATAAGCCTATATGACATGTTTTCAGTTGTAACATGAGATGTGTCGTAAGCTTTGTATTCCACTACAAGCCTTGTACTTTATTTCAATTATCAATAAAGAGAAAATATTTCTACATGTCTTATTGTGACTTCAAGTTATCTACTTATTTCTGCTGCTATGGACCAATAAGATGTTCAATAAAGGGATGTATCTTTATTATCTTCAATTTGTCTGTTTGTGTCGCTGCAATGTGTTCCTATCTTGAATATTATCAATTATGTACCTTTTTGTCTTGTACAAGTGTAATTCAGACTTGTACGACGCCTAAGTGAGGATGGTCGATTCCCAGAGATTTATGCAAGGGCGAATGACTCTGCGGAATCGGAACGTGACATCATGTAAGCGTAAAATTCGATAATTATACTCTTGGTGATGTCATCCAAATCGACAATGGTGGAGGCCTCTGCTTCGATAAGGTAGTCAACACCGAGGCTTATGACAAGACGACGAAACCCTACGATAATATTGAAGGTCATGGAAGTGGAAGAAGTTGAATGTCCAACATGATCTATATATCATCGGGCACCTCAATAACTTGTAGTTGCCTCGATGCGTCCAAAAAAATTGAAATCATCGTCCCTGTAATAAATTAATATTTCTTGCAAAATGTTACAATTATTTGTAAAAAATAAATAATAAAAGCTGTTAACGGTCTAACTATTGGAACAAGTTCAAAATGTTTAGAAGGCACAATATGTTCTTTAAATTAATTGGATCCATCATAAGACCTATTTAGTTTTTCTAATGATGACAGCTCAAAATGTTCAAATGATTTAAATCGAGACCTATACTTGGGCTTGGATATAACTGGTGACTCGTTTACGACAGACTCAATAGGTTATACTAATGAATTTTGTAAGAATATATGATCGTTGTTAGCAATAGTTTCTGCTTAATATGGTTAACAAATTAAGCGAACAACTTATTTATGCCGGCATACATATTGTTATATACAACATCGATTATTACATAAATTTGTTGCTTTTTCTTTTTTAATTATAAATATTTGTGTACGGGGCTTACCTGTGTATATAAATATTTTCAAACCAAAGTTTAACTCTGACATCAATTTGACGTATAAATTTTTTTTTTGTATGAAATTATAAATTTATGACAAATTAGACGTGGAAGCTTTAAAATGAGATGTGAAAAATCAATTACTATCCGTTTATAACAACTAATCTTAATAGAAATATGAAAATGATAATTAAAAATATACGATTTTAAAATAACGTGTGGCTGACGTCGGATCAGAGCTACTATTATTCACATCATCAATGATATGAGATCACGATGAGGTTGATTCTTTAATTCATTCACAAATTGATACCAATCCTAAACGACTCTGTATATAAAATTATTCTTATTTATATTTATCATAACAAACAAATTAATTTTTTTTAAAGAAAACAGAAGACGTGCATATGCATTTTTATGCACACACGCAAAGAGTTTTTCTTCCTTTCCATATTCAACAGAATGGACTTTAGTGACCAAGGAAACAAAAAATGGTGTTAACAACCTAGCAAATCAATTACTTTAAAAAAAAGGAAAGTTGGTCTCATCGCATCATTTTTTATATATATTATGTTAAGTGGGTCATACATTAATTATGAGTTATCTAAGTCAATAATATCATAGACTCCGTAACCATGAATGAATTTTTTTTTAAAAATGACATCTTATTTCTATTTCATTATTTTGCTAAATATGGTTATTAGTTTATTGTTATTTATTATTATTATGCATCATGAAACTATGTCTACTGCACTGGAATAACATTTTCCACGTAAAACTACAATAACTTTTCCATCCTATCATTATGTAGCCTCTGCAGTAGAACATATATCCAATTTTCATCTTATTCATGTCAGCACAATCGTCTAATTACAAGGTTGTTAACGAGTGGGTTATGTGAATTTAACTTGGTGATTACTTTTTAGATATTGATTCAACTCAACATTTATTCACATTAGATTTTGGTTAAGAAAAGGGCCATGTAAAGCATATACAACTAAAACTTAAATATTACCTAAGTGCACATTAGCTAAATCATTGACAATTTTAGACGCATCTGTGTATTATAGAGCCTTTACAATATTATTCGAGCAAGCATTCAATTATTATCTTAATTTATACAATCATTTTATCGTATTTTTTTATCCATTAACATGTACTTAGTAGTTAATTTGGACAATAATCAAACACGGAGGACAATTATCTACATGATAGTTGTTGGATATACACCTTCTACTAATTATCATAGTCATTAAACATTTATTTATATTATTTCAACTTTCACTTTTGTAACTCTATACTATATTTATGTAATATTTGGTTTTTTTTTTTTTCCTAACACACATAAATATAATAAAGTGTGTAGCAAGTGCCAAAGGTTTGAATATTGAAGGTATCTAAGTGTAGAATAGTCTTAATAAAAAACCTAATTTTTTCTACTTTTGGTATGTGGTGTCGGGTATCCCGCCCAAATCTCTGCAACGATTACTTGATACTGACCGTCCACGTGTCATACAATACGGCATCATGTCCGTCCATATCTTCCTCTTTTGCCCCAAAAACTTCGATCCCCATTAATGCTTTTAGGGTCTCATTCGTCAATGAGAAGAGGTTTCGTCCGTCCGATCTCGATCCAACAGCTCACGCGCGCCTCGTACTGGAGAGAGAATAATCCCCAATTTCCTATTTTCCTTTCATTTTAATTTTTCCCCCAAACTAAACCCTAGGTCTCGTGAAATCAAAGAAACCCTAGCTCTCCACTTTCGCCCCCCATTTCAAAATTAGGATTACGAATTGAATAATTCCTGCTTCGAGCACCTCGATTTCGGCTTCTCAGTCGTTTCCCCCAATAAATTGGGCGTCGATCGGGACCCTTTTGGGTACAGGTGCGTGCTTTATTCCTCCTCTCGTTTTGATCTGTTCAATTTATTTGATTTCTGATCAATTTGGACAGCTTTCAGGCTTACATGGCTAGAACTGTTATGCTAGATCCGGAAATAGGGTTCCCATCCGAGAATCATCTGTAGTCGATGAGAAATTTGGGGCTTTCTCGCGGATTGAGTAGTTTTAGATGGAAGTTAGCGTTCAAAGATCCGGCTCATCTGATATTCTTAGAAAGGCGAGATCTTTAGATCTCAAGAGTGTGTATGGTGATAAACCAAGGGATTCCTCTAAAAGTTCTTCTAGGAGTTTGAAGAGGAGCAATGCATCTGATTTTGGGAGGAAAAGGAGTAGGAAAGAGGCTTCTTTGAGTGGTTTTGGGGCCGTTGTGAAGAGGCAGAGGAATAGTTTGGATGCTTCGAGGTCGGACAAGAAGGTTGATGATTGTAGTAGTATAAGTGATAGCTTGCTTATCTTTGGGCGTGAAATTGGGTTAGCTTCGTTGAAGAAGATAGATGACCATACTTCGAGTGCTAAGAATTCAGAGAATTCTAATGGCTTGTGTGATGTTGTCATTCCTAAGCGGCCCCGTGGTTCCTCTAGTCAGAGAAAGCATCAAACCTCAGTAGATCCGGAGGTAGCGAAGGAGAGTTCAAATTGTGGCGACGAGGTCAAAAACAAAGCTCAGGTGTTGGTTGGTAAGAGGAAGAAAACATCTAATAGGGTCAAGGAGAACGGCTCTAGAGATAGGTCTGCTCGTAGAACTGGGGAAGGACATGTTCAAAGTAGAAGCAAGAAGGCCTCTGCCTATGCAAGACAGGACCATCTTGAGAATGAAGCTCATTCAGCCGATAAGAACGAGAAGTTCTACGGAGAAGAATACGATGTGGGGAATCTGGAAGAGAATGCTGCTAGGATGCTTTCTTCGCTTCGCTTTGACCCTAGATGCATCGGATTCTCGGGGGATACGATGACATCTTCATCTAGCCCAGCAAGTGGATACTATGAAAAATTTATGAGTTCGAGACCTGAATCATCTTCAGTTGATGCTGCAGGCAGGATGCTGCGTCCGAGGAGACGTAGTGGCAAAAGTTTGGTCAGGAAGCGCCGGCATTTCTATGAGGTCTGCTCGAGGGATATGGATCCATATTTCATCATTAAGCAGCGGATTAGAGTATTTTGGCCCCTTGACAAGAGCTGGTATTTCGGTTTGGTTAAGGATTATGATCCAGTAACAGGGTTGCACCATGTGAAATATGATGACCGTGACGAAGAATGGATTGATCTTCGAAGTGAGAGGTTTAAAACTGTTACTTTTTCCTAGTGAAATTTCAGGCAAATTCCATACAAAAATATCACAATTGGAGTCAAAGCAGAAGGATAAAGAAGGTGATCAGAGTACCTCTGATGGAAGTTGTTTAGGCAACTTTATGGATTCCGAGCCCATCATTTCATGGCTGACTCGGTCAAAGCATCGTAGAAAATTATCTTCAATCAGCATCACTAAGAAACGTAGAAAAGCTCATAGTCTTATTGATTCCGAGTCATCTATCTTTTAGACCAGGAGCATGCAACTGTGAATGCCTCAACCGCTTATTCCGAATCAGCGGAGACACTACCAGAAGTGCTGGTGGGGAAGAGGAGAACAAGTTCCTGTGAAACAAAGGTACCTTTTGTTTATTCCAGGAGAAGGTTTCATAAGAGAACAGACGGTTCAAACAAAATAATGGAGCATGATTATATTCATGGAAGTTCAGCTGGTTCTGTTAGCAATCGTTGCTTTGGCTGCTGACCGCACAGCTGTTCTGGAAGAACTGAATATATCCAACACATCAGTTGAACTGAAACAGGTCACAGTTAAATTTTGCCTGCAACTTATATCTAGCCATGACCTTGCATTTGGAACCAAAAGCTTTTCATTGTTCCGTACCCTTTTTTCCCTTCGATCTGGTGTGCTGATACATGTGTGGCCAATGGTTCGTATGGAAATACTTCTAGTTGATAATGTTATGGGGTTAAGGCTACTGGTATTCGAGGGATGTTTAAGGTGGGTGGTAGGTCTTCTGTGTTCAGTCATCACTGTTTTCTATCGACGAAATAAACAACACAAGTCAGCAGAGCTGCAAATGCCATTCACTTCAATTGGTTTTAGGCTTTCAGGCTTGCATGACCAAGGTGCAAAACTTCTTTTTGTGCTGTACAGCTACTTGCAACTCGAGATTCTGAAATGGCAATACCTGGAAGACAAACTCAAACAACAATGTTTGACAATGTGGGAGCTGTCAATTGTTGACTGCACACACGCTAACATTAAAAACTTACTAAGGAAAGGTGATCAGATGCTTGGTGCTTCTGTCTATATGAAAGCAGTTTCAATTGAGGTATCATATCATTGTAATTCCTATTTAGTTTTTCTGATACAAGTTTATTCATTAGTTAAATTTGTGATTTTAAGACCCAAACACCAACATCGGACATTTTGGAGACCCAAACCCTAATTTCAACTATTATGTGAGCCCCTATTACTAAATCTCCATTTTATATTTAGTCTTGCATTGGTTTTAGGCTATTGTTGTGTATAAAAGAAACCACTTTTCTGGAACCTCCCTGGCTTGATGAATATGGTGAAGCAGATGCCATCTCCAGTTGGACCAGAGCCTTTACAATATTGACCTTTTAGTATTTGCTTTGTAATATATAGTATTTCACTGAAGAGAAGTATAAAAAAGAAAATACAATGCGGCTGCTGATATTATGATCAGTCAGCTGTTGAAGTTTAAATTTGTCTGGAAGATCTGCAAGAGTTGTAGTTTCTTTTGTTTCTAGAGCATGATCTAGCAAACTTCATATTTTGTATCCAGTTGTGTTGTCAGTGTTGCTACCTTGAAATAGCTGCTATTGACCAAAATTGCGCAGAATAGGGCGGGAATCGAGCAGGGCTGATCCAGGTTTCACATGTTCAAGATAGGCTCGTTTACGTGACATTATCGAGCTCAAAATTTTCACATGAGCTAGACCTCAAAATTATTCACCCTAGCTTGAGCTTAAATTATCACCCGAGTTCAAGCTTGAAAAGTGTGCTCAATCTTGAGCTCGACTAGGCTTGTGAGAAACTCAACTCAACTAGAGAGCACCTCACGAGCTGCTCGACTTGAGCTTAAGTCAAGCCGAGTATATTATACATGTATAGAGGGGAAAGCCCATTATGCCATAACTTGGGCTTGTTTTGTGTCAACATAAGCAAAAGCAATTTCAGTTTTTGGCATTGGGTTGGGCTAGTATTTCTTGTAAAAGATGAGTTTATAAACCCGAGTGGAGTACTCCCTCACTCCGCTAGTTGAGTTTGTTCACGGCTCATGAGCCGAGCTTCCTATGTTGGAGCTCTGTTTGTTAAGGAAATTGAGCTCATTTCTATGTTCAAGTTTGCTTGTTAATGAAGTGTAGTCGCGCTACAATCTGCTTTCTTCATTTGCAGCCTAGCATAGAATGCTGAACTGTAGCTATGCTAGTGCACTGGCATGCAAGATACAGTTGGTGCTACAGATAGGACTTGGAAGTTCTTCTCCAGTAGATTTTAGTTGTCCTACAATGAGGTAGACATTAGTTTTCATCTTCTCGTAGGAATATGGTTCTTTGCTCTGAAGCCTTCGCGTCTGAGATCCAGAGTCCATTTGTGGTCCAATGGGAAAGAATTTAAGCTTGTGTAGTTGGTGATGGATTGGGCTTGATTGTTGGTTGGGTAAGGTTGATGAAGATGGCTGATATTCTGAATAAATGAAGAGGTGATGGTTGTTTTGGTTGCACTTGAACACAGGAAGGGCTCTTTGGGTGGCTGCACAGCAGCAGCAAGCACAGGATGAGTTTGGACTTTTGGATTTGGCAGGTGGCAAGACTTTTGCTGGTCTGACTGCCAGTTCAAGGAAAGGTTGTAAAACCTGTAGGTGGGTGCCTAGGAGACCACGATTAAATAAAAAACCCCAAAAAACCTACTGAAATTTGCAAAAAAAGTCAATAACCCCCCCACCCCCCCCCCCCCCCCCCCCCCCCCCCAAAAAAAAAAAAAATACATAGTCGGAGGTCGGGGGTGGGGCTAGGTGGGCGCCTAGGCGGGCATCGGGCTGGCACCAGACGCCTAGGCGGCCGCCTAGGCTGACTTTTAGACAATGGTTCAAGGGAATGACTATGACAAGCTGCAAATCAAGGGTGCAAAAACTGAGAACGTGCTGGAGGTGGGTTAGATGGGTAGCCTTGTGGCTGTGCACAGAACTCGATGGATATTGTGAGGATTTCAGATACAACAGCAAGGAGAAACAAAGAGAACAAGGGTTGTGGCATCGGCTTGGAACGAGGTAACCAAGAAATTAGGGTTAGTGATAGAATCCAAATCTTCACACCATCGCGTAGGGTGGGTATGAGAATCGCACCATGGCATCACACCATTCACGTAATAGCAATAAACCTAATTCAAACTAGACATTATAGCCTTCTAGACTTGGTATCAAACAAACTTGGAAAACAAGTAGACTCTTAGACTTGGAAAAAGAGTAGGCTTTTAGACTTGGTCAATAAGAAACAAGTGTCCATACAAAGCTACTCCTAAACATACTCAATTCAATAAAAATCGAAATTTAGACCCATAACTAATCTAAGCTACTAAATAAACCCAATAACTCAAATAGGCTCAACCAGACCAATCTCCAACTGAACTCGTTGATATGAACTGGTCCTCTATTACTGGCTATGGCATTCATGGAATCTTGCAATGCAATATAAAATGTTGATCTATGTACGAAATGCAATCTAGTGTTCGATGATCATAGGACAAGAGGACCAGGGCTACTACATAGCAATGGATGCTCTCCTAGTATCTGAAGTAGACCAGATGCTAGTGAAGAGGAGGGAATTTTATGATTGATCTCTTTGATTGTTTCCAGTCTTAATATCACGAGCTCTGTGGTGCTCCCAGCTAAATAACATGTAAAATAGCTATCATCTTACTCATGTGCAAAAATGGCAACTAGTCATTTTTTGCTATCCTCAAAAAAGGTAGGAGAAATAATGAGCTACAGAAGAAAAACAGACTGGCGTAATATCAAGATTACAAGAACACTTGTAAATTGTCTTTAAAATAAGTAGCTGAAAATGTGATGTGTTCCTTGTTTCCGTTCTTTTTGGAAATAGAACTTGATATGCTTCGGAATACAATCTTTATCTGGTGTTTGTGCTTGGTGCGATGCTAATGCTTGGAACTAGTACTAGAGGATGTGGGTTCAAGTTGAGGGGACAGAGTCAACAGACTAACTAGTCAGTATAAAACGTGACAATTAGGATTATAGAAACCTATACTCTAATATGGTGCATTTTTCCTACTCATGAACAATTGTGGACCTTTTATAATGCAATGGCACAGCCAATTATTGCTATATAATGGGCTGCTCAATAGTTTGGCTTCTTCAACAACGACTGTTTTATTCTGGGAAGTAGGTTATTTGATTGTTAAGAAGTATTTTCAGTTTAAGTCCACCCTGGATTTAGCATGTAAATTTCATTTTACTTCAGTCTGGCGCTATGCTAATGCTTGGAACTAGTATCTAGAGGATACAGGTTCAAGTTGAGGGGACAGAGTCAACAGACTAACTGGTCAGCATAAAACGTGACAAGTAAGATTATAGAAACCTATACTCTAATATGGTGCATTTTTCCTACTCATGAACAATTATGGACCTTTTATAATGCAATGGCACAGCCAATCATTGCTCTATAATTGGCTGCTCTAGTTTGACTTCTTCAACAATGACTGTTTTATTCTGGGAAGTAGGTTATTTGATTGTTAAGAAGTATTTTCAGTTGAAGTCCACCCTGGATTTACCATGTAATTTTCATTTTACTTTAGTCCATTGTTAGAATAGTGATTCAATATCTCAGGTGTTGAACTTGTATCTTCAGATTGTAGTTTGACAAAATTTCTTCTCAATGTGCAGGGTTTTCCAGAAATGTTGCACTCAAACTTTATGCATCAAACCATTTCCGATAAATCCACAAGTTTGAATAAGAATCCATCATCTTGTTTTATTGATGAAAGTACGATCATTCCTACGCAGTCACTTTCTTTTGCCACTTCACCTTCATTTTTCATGAGCCTCCATCTGAAGTTGCTGATGGAAGATAGTGCAGCTTCTTTTAGCATCCAGAAGCCAGCTTCAAGTTCCTCACAAGATTGTGCTCATAACAATGACAAATTGACCATCGATGGTTTTTATCCTGCCGAGGATCCATCTGACCGAGTTTCAGATATCACAATCGAGGTTTCAGGGTCTTTGGACCAGGTTGTTGCAGTTCCTGGAAAGTCAGCTGTTCCACAGTTAAAGGTAGAGACTGATGCTCTCTCCTTTAGCAATGATGGTGATTGGAGGAGGTCATCTGACAAGGTTCTTGGAAGTGACATGGACATGATTGGAAATACCAATGGTTGCAGTGATTTGGGGCTGAACGAAAGCGATGAGACGGTTGTTAGGATTGAGAGGTCGCCAGGCCATGCAGAGTCATCGCAAGATGTGGAGAAGTCATGTTCTTCATATCCTGTTGGGTCGTCTTCCCCAGAAAAGTCTGAAGGAGAGTACAATCCTTGTTTAAATAACACTATTTCCCAGTCTAAACAATTTAGTCATGTGGAGGAGCAGTCAGCTGACAAGGGAAAGAAAGCTGTTCATACTGCGTCAGATTTGGCCTGGGAATTAAATGATTATGCTGTTCACTGCATCAAACCAACTGCTCCACGGAGCATTTGGCACCGTAATCGGCATAGCTCCATATCACCTACATTCAATCATTGGTCGAACTTTTGGTCAGATGAGTTTATGCAGAATGGATTTGTTAGTGGGTCCAAGAAGCCTCGTACACAGGTTTCCTATTCATTTCCCTTTGGAGGTTATGACCTTGGCTCTAGGCGCCGGAGTCACCAACGGAAGGCACGGTCGTACAAAAATGTTAAAACTGTAAATGCAAACAGGGTTTCTGGTGGTTCAGCAAGTGCTCGAAGGTATCAAGAGCCCTTGATTTGTGATGCAAATGTCCTGGTTACAAATGGGGACAAAGGGTGGAGAGAGTGTGGTGCTTCGGTTATACTTGACTCTGATGATCAGAAGGAGTGGAGGATATGTGTGAAATTGTCTGGGACCACAAAGTTTGAGTACAAAGTGCAACACGTTCTGCAACCTGGAATAACAAATCGACACACCCATGCCATGATGTGGAAAGGAGGGAAGGATTGGACTCTTGAATTTACAGACCGAAGCCAATGGTCTCTTTTCAAAGAAATGCATGAAGAATGTTACAACCGTAACATAAGAGCTGCTTATGTTAAAAATATCCCCATCCCTGGTGTTCGCCTGATTGCAGATGCTGATGACAACATTGTTGAAGCTCCTTTTGTTCGCTGTCCATCCAAGTACTATAGGCAAGTTGGGACAGAGGTTGATATGGCCTTGGATCCATCTCATGTTTTATATGACATGGATAGTGGTGATGAGGAGTGGATTTCTAAATGAGTAGTTCTTTGGATAAAGATGGGAGGGAGATGTCTGAGTTAACTGATGATATGTTTGAAAGGGTCATGGATACATTTGAGAAATTTGCATATGCTCAACAGTGTGATGAATTCAGTGTTGATGAAATAGAGGAATTCATGGCTGATGTCGGAGAATTAGAAATCGTTAAAGCTATTTATGAGCATTGGAAGCAGAAGAGGCTGGAGAAAGGCTTGCCTCTTGTACGACAATTTCAGGTAATCTCTTCTCTCTTTGTATTTATTTTTTACTTTATTCCTTTTCATATTAATTGCTGTAGTTCTCATTTAAAAATCACGATTAGAACATTATTCACTTTTAGAAACCGCAAGTGTACTGGTAGTATGTAATCTTCTATCTTATAGATTTGTTTCTCCACTTTTTGAGCTTCAAATCCTGGTTTTTAGCTGATGGCATACAATATGGATCGTCCAAGTGGTCAGCTTGCACTGGTTAACATAATTAAGACTATCACAAAATCTTTTTTTGGTTGGCTAACATACTCTATCAAGGCCCTATGCAATCCCTTAGCGCACTTAGGGGGCGTTTGGTTCAAGTTTTTGAGGCTTGGGAATGGGATTTGAATTCCTTACCCATGTTTGGTATGTTTAGGATTGGGAATGAGGAAGGGATAGGAGGGGATTATGTGGGAAAGCTATTCCCATGGATGTGGGAAAGCTATTCCCAAGCCCCCCCTTGGGAATAGATTTGCTTTCCTAGGAATGATGTTTGACTATTTTGTTTGGACGGTTATACCCTCTCTTTATTTTCAAATTTTCAACTCCTATCCCAAACATGTGAATCATCATGAAATTAGTGAAAGGGTATTAAAGTAAAACTAAATAAATTAAGATTCCTATCCATGTGTGAACCAAACATGAAAATAATTTTTTTTTAAATTTTGAACTACCTATTCCCAACCTAACCAAACATGGGTATGGGAATGTTGAATTCCTTTCCCATGGGAAAGGAATTGAAAATCTATTCCTAGAAATCCAAAAACTTGATCCAAACGAGCCCTTAGGTTCTGCCTTTGTCTACATAAGCCCTGCCTAGGCCTGTCTAGGGCACTCCCCTATTTCTTGTTTCTCATAACATAATGAGAAAGTTTGGAATCTAGACTGTCAAACAACACATAAATCTGAGCATGGGTTCTGATTGGAGGAAGGTGAGATGACTGATCTTGAGTTCTGAGTGGAAGGTGAAGACGACATCAATTCATCATGCCTCCCAATGCTCTGGGAGACGCATGCTATAATGGCTAGGACAAAGGGTCACAATACTGCGAGGGTGATCCAACTGCGTACATCTGTCGCCAGTGACAATGAACAATGATTATTTCATTTGTTTATTTGGTTACTAACTTGGTGAATGTTTGGTGGAAGAACGCTGATTAATTCATTCTTACTACCTATTTACTTCAGTTTTTTGGTCGTTGATTTGATTTCTTTAGCAGCCCCCTATTCACATTCAATCCCCCCCCCTATGTTGTACATGTATAAGAATCGTGTCATGGACATGACACCCATTTCAGCATCCTAGATATATTGTGGAGTGTGTGCTTTATGCCTAATACTTTTTGACATAGACATAATGGACGTTATACCAACTTTTGTGTGGCTGGGTAATTATTGAGTCTGTTACACGGTTGTAGATGTCCTGTCGGATATCAGAGACGTAATAAATTGTCGTGTGTGTGTGTGTATATATATATATATATATATATATATATATATATATATATATATATATATATATACTAGCATATGTGCACGTGTCTTGCACGTATTTTAACATTTCTTAATTAGTTTAGAAAGACTCTTTAGGAAGACCAAAGGGTAGTCTTCCTAATTACTAAGTTGTCCTTATTAAAATTAATGAACTATTTTTAATTAATATAAATATGTAAGGGTATTTTCGGAATTTAAAAGTTTCACCATCTAAGTTTTCCTATTATATAGTAGAATAGATATATATATATAAATTCGGGATAAAGGCCCGAATTTATATATATATATATATATATATATATATATACCGAATTTTTGGGCTGGGTATTTGAATCATTTTCTTCCATTAAGCTCTGTGAGGTCCATGTCCTCTCTAACAATGACAAAAAAGTATATCCTTTTCTAAAACTTCAATCCATGTTCGTTTAGGCCTACATCTAGTCCTAGAAATCCTCCTTACTGGAGCATCTATTGGTTCATTCTACATATGTCCAAACCATCTAAGACAAGTTTTTCTCATCTTACCCTCAATTGGCGCCACCTCTAACTTCCCTCAAATACACTTATTTCTTATCCTATCTTTCAATGCATTGCCACTCATCCATCTTAGGATTCTCATTTTTACTAGTAATTTTTTGGATATTTTGTTTCTTAATGGCCCAACACAATGATACATAAAGGATGGCTGATCTTATAACCGTCTTATAGAATTTTTTTCCAACTTCAAAGGTAAGCACTCATCTTTAATTCTATGTATGAAATCGCACTCAATCCCTCCGTTATGATACATGATTTATCCTAAATACCGAAAGTTATCACTCCTAAGTCTCTCTTCTACATAGATATGTACTCCGTTGTCATTTCTCTTTGCCTTGTATATATCAAGTAATTTAAGAGCAAGTAATTTAGAAGTATAAGTAACTTAAACTTAAAACCCTTTATCTCAAAAAATTCTCAATAAAAATCCGATCAACTCAAATTGTCTTATATTTGTGAAAAAACCGTGTCACCCAACATATCGGGTTCGGCCTGATTTGTCGGCTATAATATTGTAAAACAACATATATGAATTTTCCCTGCGAAATTTGTACCTATAAAATTGACATGTTGGACATGTCGGTAGGGGTGTGCAAACGGTCGGTTCGGTTGAACCGAACCGATTTTATACTGAACCGACCATCAACCGAACCTTTGGACACAGGACCCGAACCGGACCGAACCGAACCAGAACGGTTCGGTTTATTCGGTTATTTCGGTTGTGGGCTTTGCATATATGGGACGGCCCAGAAGTCCTAAAATTTGCAGGTAAATGATAGATTGGGTTTACAAACAACACATTATACAGTGAAAGATTGGGCTTTTTACACTCAGCTCCCAAAATTTGCAGGCATACAGATTACAGACAACACATTTAATAATTAATATACAAATACAATTATCAACACACAAATGACATAAATTTGCAGGTATATCAGCACATTTAATAATTAATATACAAATACAATTATACAACACACAAAATGACAAAAATTTACAGTGTATCACGTAAATACAATTATACAGTTTTGCAGTGTATCACGTAATATACAATTATAGTTTTACTGTCAGTCACTTTTGGAACCCATCAAGGAACTTCCGAGCACTATCCAAAGTCAGTTCTTCATAGTTCATACACCTGAAACATGAGGCATGTATCACGTAAAACAATGATAATTAACGTTTCAGTAAAATGCTCGACTTGAAATGGAAACAAACCGGTTGCTTGTGGTTGTGGCCTTGTGGGTCCTTCCAACGACCTGCAGTTGCCTCCAACCTCTGCATATACAATTACTAAAAAAAGAGAAATAAGAAAGGCTCAGAATGGCTTTTTGTGCATCATTAAAGATGCAGTGTAGTATACATGTTACCATATCTCAAGCCGAATCATCATTGCCAATTCTCATGGAATTGTTTAGTAACATTTTAACGTATTAAAAATATATATGAATTTATGCCTCGCCAATGGCTGCATTATATGCCTCGCCAATGGCTGCATTATATACCATATCTCAAGCCGAATCATCATTGCCAATTCCCAAACAGTTTCCCAAACATAGTCAGCCAATTTCTGTAACTGAAAAAGATTAGCAAGCAGTTGACAGTTCTCAAACATATTATGAATCAGTAAGGAGAGCTGCAGAAACTGAAAAGATCAAAAAACACAGACTTTGGATTCTGGATCAAAAGAGCACAGATGCCAGACTATGCATTTTGGATGAAAAGACAAAAGAGCACATACTCAAAAGATCAAAAGAGCACAGAAATGCCAGAAACTGAAAACAACACCCAACCAGTTCCTCAAACATATAGCAGCAGACAGCAGTATGCCAGTAACAACTAACAAGTCAGTAACTTAAAAAATATTACAATTCCAGTCTTAAAACAACACCATTCACTTCTCAGAAGTCAGAACAACACCATACTCAAACCTCGCTTGTCGAGGTTGATTCTACCGTCAATTTTGCCAAATCTAAAATAAAGAATGAACAAGTTAAGAGACAATTAAAGAAGTAAATCTAGAACAACAATAAAGTTAACAACTTACCCATTTCAACTTTATATGTCTTCAAAATCCTCTTCAATGATAGAAACAATCGGTCGATCGGAAGGCTCTCGGAACCAATCTTGACAACAAATAAGAGCTTGAACAATTTTTGGAGTCAAAGAGCTCCTATATGCATCAAGAACTCGTCCACCCGTACTAAAAGCGGACTCGGAAGCCACGGTAGATATGGGAACGGCCAACACGTCCCTTGCCATTTTTGAAAGGATGAAAAAAGAGGTGAATTAAGCTTCCACCATCCCAAAATATTAAATTGATCACTCTCATCATCATCATCATCATCATCTACAGTACTCTCTTGTAGATAACGATCAAGCTCCGATTTCGTATCACCACCACCCAATTCCATCTTATGTTTCTTGAATTGAGCTTTCATAAACCTTTTCAATTGCACCGGTTGATTTTCACTAGAAGGCTGAACTCTTTCACTAGTAGTACCACCACTTTGAGAAATAATATTTTGGGATATTTTGTAAAACCTCCCCTAAATAATGGGCTAATTTGCGAAATACCCCCTAAAGATCTCGAATTGGTAAAATTCTCTTTCCGTCAAGACGCTGTTTGATTTTGGGTGACGTGGCAATCCGTGTGTGTTATTAAGTAAAAAATAAAAGTTAGACGAAAATACCCCTGCAAATTAGTCCATTATTTAGGGGAGGTTTTGTAAAATATCCCAAAAATATACGTTAGAAATTTCTTTTTTCCTTTGCTTTTTCGTCGATTTCGTTATGATCTTTCCCTATTTCCCATCTATTTCTCCAATTTCATTGTATTTGGAGAACCGCCCCGGGTCCGGCACGTGTACCCCTGCGTCACGCCGCCCCTCGGGTGGGTGCGCTGGCCCGAGGGGCCGAACTCGAGGCAGCGGATGCACACCTGTCCGATCCTGGTCCGGTTCGTGGGAAGCATCGACCCCAGCATGGCCCGGTCCGGTCCGTCCGAGCCGGACCAGTCCGGGGAGAAGACGAACTCGTCGACGTCGAGGAAGGCCATCCAGTTGCAGGCGTCCCGGTAGGCGGCGGCGTGGGAGAAGCCGGCCTCCTGCGTCTTCGGCCACGGCCAGTACACGACGTCCACGTCGTAGCCGCCGGCCTCCCTCAGCCGGGCCGCGGCGGAGTCGAGGTCGTCCTCGCTGCCGGGAAGGGGCGGAGGCGGCGGACGCTGTTGGGGAGGGTGCAGAGGAAGGTGGCCCTTCCGGAGGACGGCACCGTGCCGGCGTACCTAGCGGCGGAGGTAGCGCCGTTGCGGAACACGCAGGAGAGGTCGCCGTCGCCGCCGCCGTCGTCGTTGCGGTCGGCGGCGGGAGAGATGACGAGCACCTCCCAGTCGGGGAGGAGCGGACGAGGAGGACGGCGCCGCGGCGGCGATGCGGCGGCGTGCTGGTGTTCGCGGATGACGGAGTTCGTGAGGGTGTGGCGGTGGATGGATGAGAATTTGTTGGTATCGATATTGTCGGCGGCGGCGTCGTCGGCGGCGTCGGCGGAGGAGGGGAAGAAGAGGCTGTGGTTGACGTGGAGGAGGAAGAAGGAGAAGACGAGGAGGGAGCCGACGACGAAGGAGAAGACGTGGGATGACTTCATCTTCCGCCGACCCATTAATTCTCACCTCGGTTGATCGGAAAGGAATTGGAGGAGACGCCTAAATTTAGTAATGGGAGAAGATTTACTTATTTTTTAGGGATATTTTGCAAAACCTCCCCTAAATAATGGACTAATTTGCAGGGGTATTTTCGTCTAACTTTTATTTTTTACTTAATAACACACACGGATTGCCACGTCACCCAAAATCAAACAGCGTCTTGACGGAAAGGGGGTTTTACCAATTCGAGATCTTTAGGGGGTATTTCGCAAATTAGCCCATTATTTAGGGAGGTTTTACAAAATATCCCTAATATTTTGTACTCATTGAATATAGAGTAAGCAACACTTTTAACTTTCTTTTCATGGAATCGCTCTTCTCCGGACCATAGAGATGATCAAGAGCATATTCCACATATTCTAACTTGTGTCGAGGATCAAGAATTGGTGCAATAAATATCACCGTATTCATTTTCTCAATGTCCCCCAATACTTTGATACTTTTCTCTCATTTTATCGGCCATGAGAGACAAGTCAAAGTCATCGTTCTCATTGGATGTGCGCAAAAGAATATCAATGGATGTGATTTCGTCAAAGAAGTTATTGCATGTAACATATAAGGATCCCGAGATACGTATAGTAAGTTCATAGAAGTGTTCTAGAAAAGTGCACAACCTTCTTGTATTAGCCCAATCCTCCTCACTAGGATACCCACCATTCTCCGTTAGCTCTATTTTGAACCACGGATCTAGAGAAGTAAATCTCTCAAATGCACTCTCAAACCTTTGCGCCGTGTTCAACATCATAAATGTAGAGTTCCAACAGGTGCTCACATTAAGACACAACAACTTTTTGCTTTGTATCTTTTCGGCTTCAACACACTCGTTAGTTTTCTGAAATCTACTTGGAGAATGTCTAACATATCTTATCGCATTCCGAACACGAGAAACCGAAGTAGACATCAATTTCAAACCATCAACAACAACGAGATTGATAATATGTGCAATTCACCGCATATGCAAATATTTGCAATGTAGAATACTATTACCCCAATTTTGTATCTTCTTGCTCAAGTATGAAATAGCAACATCA